>PVKA01013289.1:14622-55463 GCA_004027165.1 Ctenomys sociabilis | reverse complement strand
TTTTTTTTTTTTTTTTTTTTTTTTTTTTTTTTTTTTTTTTTTTTTTTTTTTTGTCTTTTTTGAGACAGGGTCTCATTATGCAGTTCAGGCTGGCCTTAAGCTCACTTTGTAGCTCAGGCTGGTCTCGAACTCACAACAATCCTCCTGCCTCAGCCTCCCGAGTGCTGGGATTACAGGCCTGCGCCACCACGCCCGGCTTTTGCACAGCACTGGCACCAGCATAGCTGCACTCCAGGGGTGCGGTTCATTGTGTACACAGCTTTCCAGGTCTTTGGATGTTTCCATTTCTATTTCAAATTAACAATTTTTTTTCCCCTAGTTTTAGGCAAAAGAGAAGGGATAAGTAATTTGCTTTCTCTCTAGGCTGTGCATTTTTAGGAAATGCGCCCTGTGAGATTCACCTTAGACCCTTCCTGGCACTGCCAAGGGAAGGCATGATGGCAAGTCTCTCTGCACTCACGTCGAGCGGCTCTGAGTTAGCTGCCCGGTTCCCATGCAGAGCTCCTCAGTGCTGACTTCCCTCCTATAGCCTTCCACTGTTGCACTTAATACTGTAGTATGTTTTTATATTATTTGCTCCACATTGAGATGTTTTAAAAACTGTATCCAAAGAGGCGGGGTCAACAGGGCAACTTGGTCAAGCAATGGCAGTGACTCATCCACATGGCTGACACTGGCAAGGAATCTACAGGGGTACAGGATAAACTCTAAGAGTACCTGACTGACCTCATCAGATTTTACAAAAGTTACATTTCTTGTTATGTAGGGCTTGCTTTAACTCAGTGTTAACCATCCAGCAGAAAAGCATAAAAAGTAGGTATGTAAAATAAAGTCATATTAATATACTGAGCTGTGAATGGCTCAAGTCAACAACTTCTGCGGATAACCTACTACTGCTGAACTGTGGACTGCTGAACTGTGTTGGATTGTTTTGCTGAATTCATGCACCTATAGTATTTAGATGCCAATGGAATGCGCAAACAAAAAAGGCGACAAAGGAAGCTCCATTCTGTACCTGCATATCAGATGCAGGATAGAGATACAGCTACTTTAGCTTAACTCAATGAGAAGATTTGCACTAATAGTGTCTGGACAGACACCTGGCTGCTTCTTATATTATAGATAACCACTAAGAAGATAACAATGTACAGTGTATTAATTAAAATAAATTTTAAAAAAAAACAAAGAGGGGATCATGGGGCCCAGAGTGAGCAAGGCCTTGGATCTACTCCTCAGCCCTGGAAAAACAAATGAAACAAACACAACAAACAACAGTGTCCCCAGTATCTAGACTATCTTCAGTTAAGAGAAGGCTGAATTGAAATCCTGTGTTCTAGCTCATAGATACAAACATCACATTTAAAAAGTTGACTAAAAAATTCAAAGGTACATGTAAACTGTTTAAAAACAAATGGGGGGGGGAGTGGTGACCCTGGAACTGAACTCAGGGCCTTGTGTTTGCCAGGAAGGTACTGTTCTTCTGAGCTACATCCCACGCTTAAAAATTATGTTTTCTTTTTGAGACATTGTTTCACTATTCGGCTCAGGCTGGCTTTGAGCTCACTTTGTAGGCCAGGCTGGTCTTGAACTCTCAACAATCCTCCTCCCTCAGCCTCCTGAGTGCTGGAATCATAGGTGTGCACTATGATATCCAGCTTAAAACTTTTTTTTGGCAGAACCAGGGATAGAACTTAGGCCCTTCCACTGGGCCATCTCCCATGCCTTAAAACTTCTTATGTAGAAGATAGAACTTCCTGGTTGAAAGGGAGAATGTGCCATATATTTGGACAATCGATCATTTAAATATTAAAGAGAAACAATAATCACTTAAAGGAGAAATTAGGGAAACTTTTAGAATTTTAGTCCTCATACTGAGCTGTGTCACCTAAGTGTCACCCATTGGAAGGGTCTCTGGAGCAAGTCATGTTGTGAATCAATGCAAGGTAAATGTCTACCAGGTGTGTGGCGCACACCTGTAGTTCCAGCACTCGGAAGGCGGGACAGGAGGGTGCCCATGAGTTCGAGATCGGCCCTACACCGGTTAGCCAGATGGGCGCAAGGGTGAAACAAAACAGCCCCTCCTCCCCACACTTTTTAGGATCCACAGGGCAGTAGAGGGCGCTCATATCACAGCGTCGGCGGTCTTTAACTTGGTTTTCCAGGGCCCGCCAAATAGCTCAGCGATTTAAGGCACCTGCGAGCAGGCGCAGGGGCCGGGCGGTCGATCCCGGGCCTGCAGAGGCGGCGGCTGAGACTGGGCGTGGTGGCGCGGGCCTGTAATCCCAGCTCTCGGGAGGCTGTAAACGGGCGGATCGCTACAAGTCGAATCTGGTAGTGAGACTCTGAATACTCTGTAGACGCTTCCCTAAAATACAGAAAACAAATAAATAAAATAAAAATTAACTTGGTTTAGGTAGGGTCGTGATTGAAGGTGCCTGCGGTGGTTCCCTGCGTCCCGCAGTCACTCCGTGCGTAACTGCTCAGAGGAGAGAAGCCGCGCTATACTAAAAGTGGGTGTCGCTGACGCGGCGGTCTGCCCGGTCCGCCCGCGTTTCTCCCGCGCGCCCTTCCCGGGCGATCAGAACAGCGCCCCTGGTGGCCGTTGCCGCGCCCCGCGCCCCGCGAGGCCAGCCTCCCCCGCGTCCGTCCGGGCGCTCCTCTCCCGTTCTGGGCTTTCTAGTTCGTTCTTCCAGGTGGCCTACAAGCGTTCTTCAAGGCGCGGGCCTGGGCGTCGCCTCCCCGTCCGCCACTGCCCCCTGGGCAGCCGCACCCGGCCGCCCTCCCCTGCACCCGGCCGTTCGCCCTCAGTAGCCTGGTTCCGCAGCCCCCCGAGTGCCCCATGCCGGGCCGGGGCTGGCTCCGCCCTGCAGTGCACGCGCGCGGCGCGGGACCGGGCCCGGGAGCGGCGGAGCAGGGCGGCGCGGGGCGGGGCGGGCGGGAGGCGCCCCCTGCCGGCCCTGCACAGGAGCCCCGGACTGCGGCCCCCCGCGGCACCCGGTCCCGCGGGCTAGAGGAAGGAGCGTGTCTCGGGCTTTAGTCCTGACGGAACCTTGGCTCGCCTCCGTCGGTGTCGGTTCCCAGCCCATCAGCTCTGCACTTGGGGAGGAAGGGACCGCGGCGAAGACGGCTTCTCCGCCTCCGCGCAGCGGGCGGAGCGAGGGCCAGCGCCCGTCGTGGAGGGCGCGAAGCCCAGGCCCGAGAAGCGCGAGGCCCCGAACCCTGCCCGCTGCCGCGGCCTGACGCGGCGCCGCGCTGTCCTCGAGCAGGTTCACCGTGTTCATCCCGAGCTGGTCTTCGCGACTGGGGAGAGACCGGGTGGGGCCCCGCGGTCGCAGCGCCGCCCGGGACGGCCCCTCCTGTGCTTCCTCCTGCTGCGTCCAGGCCGTGTGCGCGTCCGTGCCCGGAGACGAGATCGCGCCACAGTTTACCCCCTTGTACTCCTCTGCTGCGGGGTATGCAGGTCCCACCGAGCGAGTCAGAGGGCGTTGCCTTCCTCTGCCCTCTGAAGGGTAGCGCGACCTCTCAGTAAGCAGCGCCAGCCAGCGGTCACTGGACATCCGAGCTGGCTCACTGGCCCCCGGAGAACGGAGAAATTTAATATTTAATATAATCTGTTTGTGTTGTTGATTTTGGTAGTGCTGGGATTATACATGCTAGGCCAGGGCTCTGCCACCAAGCTACACCCTTTATCGCTAATGTCTTATTAGATTCCTCCGCTTACATGAGTTATGTCAGTTCTGGTTTTCACAGCTAAATGTTGGGACTTAACACAGCACCAGTGCCCGCTTCAGCAGCACATCTACTACAACAGACAGGCTTAATTTTTGGTGTATATATACTTTTATTTAGTAGTGAATTTTAGCTCACTTGAGTTATCATTTCTGATACGACACGGTCTACAGGGTCTTACTACGTAGATCAGCCTCGTAGCAGTCCTCCTGTGTTCGCCTCCCAAGTGCTGGGATTGCAGGTATGCACCACTACAGCCAGTTACAGGCTCCATCTCAGCTTGCTGCGGACTGGCACGGCACTGTATGTGCCTAAGCAGGCACTTTAATCCCCTGAGCTATTTGTCTGGTCCCCAGATGGATGGATTTAAGTTCACAATTTTTCGGAATTATTCTTTTATTATCACATGCTGCTCTTTCTGTTACTGTTAGCCCTAAATTCTATTAGATTTGAATATGATTTTGTTATAAAGGCTTATTTTTGATTGTGTGGTGAAGTTCATATATAAAATTTCCTGTTGATCTCTGGCTGTTATAACCACGACAGTTGTTAATAAGTAACAGCACCAGGATTTCTTGTTTCTGCCACAGCTTCTTGGGCCATGACTGTGGAAGGTTCTCATGAAGCTGAGTGCAGTGGTGTATACCTGGAATCCCAGCCCACAGGAGGCTGAGCCAGGAGGATTATAAGTTTAGGTCCAGGCATCTTAATGGGACACTTGGGATATAGTTCAGTGCAAAGGCCTGTGTTCAATCCCCAGTGACACACACACACATATCATAAATGAGCTAGGTGTTGGTGACACACTGTAGACCCTGCACTCAGGAGGCTGAGGCAAGAGGGTCACCACAAGTTTGAGGCCATCCTGGGGAATATAGCGAGTTCAAGGCTAGCCTGAACTACAAAGTGAGGCCCCTTCCTTCCTTGCCTTCCAGCATCTAGACACTGCCCAAACATTTGCTTTGTGACCGCATCTCATCTCCACTGAGCCATCTCCCTGGCCTCTCATCTCATCTCCAGTGCCAGCAGCCACTCACTCTGACTCTGTTTCCAGTGCCACAGCTCCTCCTGCAACTCCAACACCCTGCTCCCCTCTGCTAGGATGCTGTGGTGTCATGTGGCCCTCTCTCTGGACACTCGGGTCACCAACCAGTGGATGGCTCTTTCTCTTCAAGCCCACATCCCCAGGAGCACTGCAGGCAGACTTGCATTACACAGGGCCCAGCTGCAGCGCAGAAGCACACCTAAGTCCCAGGGGCATCACTTACGTGGCAGCCTTGGGCCTGTGATAGGCCCAGAGGGAGGTCCGCTGAGTGGCTCCAATTCCAGCCTGGCAACTGGCCCACACTTGTCTAAACTCAAGCCTTCTGATCCAATTCTACTGCTTAGTCCAAGGCTGTGGTGAGTGAGGGCTGACTCCTCCTGGGCCGGTGTGGGAATCCACCAGAAGCTTTCCAAGCCCGGTCTCTGCTGTGACCAGAATCTCTGGTACAGAACAGCTGAAGATGTTCCAGTTCTACTTTGTCAGGTGACATCTCCGAACCTTGCTGAACTCTCCCTACAAGCCATCCCCAGAGGCTCATGGACCACGTGGTGGGATACAGTCACAGAAACTCCCCCACTTCTCTAGTGCCAAATTCTTAGCTACTTTTCTCATTTCTGGGATAAAATACCTGATGACCAAAGTTAAAGGGGAAAGGGTTTATTTAGCTCAGAGTTGTAGAGGCTTCAGTCCATAATTGGCTGGCCCCAAAGCAGGGTGGCACATGACAGAGTGTAGCAGTTCATGGCAGAAGAGAGCAAAAGCAAAGAGCGAGACAAAGACAGAGGTAGAGATAGACAACGGCAGAGAGAGATAGAAAAAGATAAAAGAGACAGAACACCTGGCATTAGGCCTTGTTCTGCCCTTACATTACATCCGGTCTACCAAGGCTGGGGGGAGCCAATCCCATCAGTGGACTGATCCAGCCATCACCCACCCTTAGTTCCAGTACTGGATCCCGAATCAGTCACACTGCAGATCCAGCCACCTCCACGTCAGGTTGGGATTTTACTTCCCTGTATCACTACCTCTCAGCTCTCCTGCATAAGAAGAGCCTTCCTTCCCTGGGCTTGGACTGAACCCTGCCAACTGGTATTCCTATTGTCTCTGAGTTGGATAAGAACTTAAAGCCCATCAAGCCCATGCAGTTCTGACTAGATTCTATCAAGAGAGTGGGTGCAAGAGCAGAAATGCTTAGAGGGAAATGCTAGTCACTGGTCCCCATCTGCAACTACAGCACAGGATGCCTACAGATGTGGTCAGTGTGACAGGTGGGGGAGAGGTGTGGAGGGTGGGTGGATGGGGCGCAGGTGGCCTGGTGGTCTTCACTGCTTGGCCTTGCCCTGGGCAGCCACAGCTTCCATGGCTTTGCGCACGGTCTCCTTATCCCCTAGGAACTGCATGGCCTTGATGGGCTTTAAGTTCTTATCCAACTCGTAGACAATAGGAATACCAGTTGGCAGGTTCAGCTCCATGATGGCGTCTTCAGAGAGACCTTCCAGATGCTTGACTATCCCCCAGAGGCTGTTGCCATGGGCTGCAATCAACATCCTTTCCCCTCCTTGACCTGGGGAGCAATTTCTTCATTCCAGAAGGGCAGAGCTCTGGCAATGCTGTCTTTCAGACTCTCACAGGAAGGCAGCTGATCTTCAGTGAGGTCTGCATACCTACAATCCTTGCTGATGTTGCTGTAAAGGGATGGTCAGGCTCTATTGGGGTGGTGGGACATCAGAGGAGCCTCGCCAAATCTTCACCTGGGCCTCACCGTGCTTGGCAGATGTTTCTGCTTCATTAAGGCCAGTCAGGCCCCCGTAGTGCCGCTCACTGAGACGCCAAGTCCTCACCACTGGCAGCCACGTCTGGTCAATGGCGTCCAATACTGTCCAGAGGGTCCTGATTGCTCTTTTCTGCACTGAAGAGAAGCTGATATCAAATTCATAGCCAGCATCTCATGGCGCCTGCCCGCCGTGCTTCGCTCTTCGTGGCCTGCTGAACTCAAGTCAACATCATACCAGCCCCTGAAGCGGTTCTCCAGGTTCCAGGTGCTCTCGCCGTGTTGAGTAAGCACCAGCTTGTAGGCGGCCGTGGCAACAGGAGAGAGAAGTGGTGCAGCAAGACTCCAAAAGAAGGTTTTTAGTTGAAAACCGTGACATCTGGAGGCCGGGAGATGGCTCAGTGGAATAAGTGCTTCCCTGGCAAGCACAAGGGCCTGAGTTCAATCCCTGGCTCTGCCCAAAAAAAAAAAGAAAAAAGAAAAGAAAACCGTGACATCTGACCCTTGGGGAATGGCCAGTGTCCTTGGGGTATGAGGGACCTTCCTGAATATGCAAGGTGTCCTCTCACAGCATCCTCCTGCAAGCCCAAAGGGGCTCACAGACCTGACTCTAGTTATCACCTGGGCCCTGGTCAAGGCCACCACTCTGCAACTTAGTCACCTGCCAAGGGCCACCTTTGTCAGAATCAGCACAGCACAGCTCCTGCAAGCAGCTGTGCACAGGCTGCTCACGAGCGTGGGGAGCAGGCCGCAGCAGGGCAGGGCAGGTGGCACTGGCCTCTCCATTGTGCCATCATGCTGCTGCAGAGCATGTCCCTTGCTCATGCCCAATTGCAAGCCGCCTACCAGGTGGTGGACCACGGGGGCGTGGTGAGGCCTCAGCACCCACAGACACCCGCCCCCCAGCCGGGTAGCCAACACCCCAACAGCAGAGTGGCACTGCCATGGCCATGGGGCTTGTGGCCCTGTCCCTTGTACCATCCCACTGCTGGGCATCTACCCTTTAGAGCTTTCGGAAACTGCGACGAGCCGGGTCCTGGTGATCCAGGCACAGCCCTGAAATGCATACGAGTTGTAGCTCCCCTGGGTGACCTTGGAGCCTCAGTTTCTCCTCTGTTATTGTCCGAAGAGAGTTCCAGGAGAAGCAAGGGCAGCGCCGAGACGATGGCAGCCGCCGGGGGCCGGGGGCCTACCTGCACTTAACTCACTTTATTCTTAACCCAGCTTCCTGGCCAGACCTCGGCTCTCAGGGGGAACAGAGCTTTGTGGAAGGGACAAGAACCCAGCTTGGCTCAGGCCACCCAGGCAGTCTGGCTGTGGAGGTCTGTTGTCCTTCCGCTTCAGAAAAATGCTAGTCTCCAAGCAGCTCCTATTTTTAGTCCATTGTTGATTTGATTTGATTGTTCCCCACAGAACCTCTGTGTGGAAGGCCTTGCAGGGCTGCATGAGGAAAGGGAGGTCGGAAACCCTCCACCTGCTTCCTCCCAGCATGGCCAGCTATGTGGCCACGGAGCTTGGGCTGCAGGGTCCATGAGGCGCCCGCCTGTGGGTTGGAATTTTATTCCAGTCAAGATGCTCAGTGGAATAAGCACTTCCTTGGCAAGCTCAAGCGTCTGAGTTCAATCCCCGGTTTCACCAAAAAAAAAAAAAAAAAAGAGTGCCCAAATGTTTTCCAGGTGTTTCTGCTCTGCTCCACAGGAAATGGCCGGGAGGGAGGCGCTGGCCAGGAGCCCGGAATCCTCTCCTGCTTTGGGAAGAGCAGAGACATCTGCGCTTTGAAGGAACACAGGGCGGAAGACGCTGGCCCGGCAGAGCCTCCACCCAACCCCGCCGGTGCCAAACAGCGGCGCAGGGCCCAGACACTGCCAGGCGGCTGTTTAGGTTTACTTACGGGCTTTGCTTTCAGAGTTCGGTCTGGTATGAGTAACGGCAAGGTGCCTCGGCTTCTGCACCCTCTCATTTCCCCACCCTCGGGGATGGGGCAAAGGATGTCATGCTTGGCTGCTGCTCAGGAATGTGCGAAGGGGAATCTTCCCAAGGGAAGGGACCGTCAATGCGACTTACACATTTTTGTTCTGGAATGTTTTCGCTGTGCACAGAGTGGAGCAGTGAGAATAGCACAAGGCTCCCTCGGGGTAGCGTCCCTCCTCCCTTCCCTCCTTTGCCTTCCTGCTAGATTATTTCAAAGCACAGCTCAGGCACTATATCATTTTCCCCATAAACAAATATACGTCTTAAAATATAAGAGCTATTTTTAACGCAGGATAATCATTCCCACACTTTCAAAAATATGACCTCACTGCCCTTTCCTATCTGTGCTCATAGGACCAAAGGGTCACTTGAATGCTCTGTGCTTTTGGCTTAGAGTGAAGACCCAAATGAAATCAGTGCCTGAGTCTGACCTGCAGCCCCCACCCCTGGCCTTTTCTGAAGTTCAGTTATTGCAGGAATTGGCTGGGTGTTTAAAGAGTTCACATACTGTCTATATTTTGCTGATTTCGCTTTCTCTGACTCTCCTACACATTTGGAGTGAGCAGGAGACAGACTCCAGATCCAGCTGCATGTTGAGATCGCCTCCCAGATGGCATGCATGTCCATCAGGAGTGCAGGGTCTGCCGTCTCCTTCTGTGTGCCAATGGCCACTACAGCTCCCCTGGAGATGCACAGGGCAACAGCCAGCGCTCCTGGATATTTACTTACTTGAAATGTTCTATAAAGAGAAACATCACCTTAACCACTATTTTGTAGGGGCTAGTTGGTCTTTTGAGTACCCTGGGGTGAAACTATGGCAGGAATAAGGAAAAGATAGACAAGAGACAAGGCCTGAGTCAGGTGGTGCCTGTTTGCCTTATGGGCAAAGGACCCGAAGAACAATAGCAGGGGCGTCTATTTATACCTTTGCAAAGTTAGCATCAAGAGACACAGGTTGCTTAGAGACTAATGGCTGAAACTGTCCAGGCAGGACGCTTCTCTGAAGACTGAGGTAGCTGGGCTGCTTTAGGCATTGTGGCCTCGCCCTGCCCTCCCAATGCTCTTTGACTGAGATACAGATGTACAGGAAGGAGGCTGAGTACATGAACCCTCCTTTCCTTTGCTCATTCTGTGTGGTGGCTCATGTCTGCAAACCCAGTGCCAGGGAGGCTGAAGTAGAAAGATCACAAGCCCAAGCCTGCCCTGGGCATTTAGCAACTTAGTGAGACGCTATCTTAGAGTGAAAGGAAAACAGGCCTTGGTTCAATCTCCAATACTGCAATACAACAAAAACAAAACAAAAGGGTTCTCCAGGATACCCCAGTGAGGTTGGGTGTGGCAGCACATGCCTGTGATCCCAGCAATCGGGAGGCTGAGGCAGGAGGATCACTGCAAATTCAAGTCCAGCCTGGGCTATGCCATAAGGCCTTGTCTCAAAAAAAAAAAAAAAAAAAAAAAAAAAGCAACCAATGAAAATTTGATGTAGCACCTAAATTCAGCATTTTGAAATACATTTGATGGCTTGAATACATGGCCATGTTCATTGTTGCTGATGTTCCAGGCTCTGGCTGGCTGGCAGGGCCCCCCTTCAGGCTAGTGCTGAGTCCCTGGACACAACCCTAGAGGCCTTTAACCATGCCCTTGCATCTGTTCTGATGACTCCCTGCAGTGGTCTAGGTTTTTGCAATGGGAACAATACAGGACATATTCTATAAGATAATTTAGAGCCAGGGAGATAGCTCAGTAGAATAAGTGCTTGCCTGGCAAGCACAGGGTCCTGAGTTCAATTCCCAGTACTGAAAAAGAATAAAAAAGAATCATCCAAAGAATCAGATACAGAGAGTACGAGAAATCTGTCCACACACTAAAAACCAAAGAATCCAGTTCAGGACCTGAATCCCACAGTAGTGTTTTGCATGTGTTCAGCTGAAGACCTAGAGTCTATAACAATGCCTCCCACAAGTCCAGCTGGAGGCCTAGAGCCCATGATGATGTCTCATTCAGGCCCACTTCGTAGATCTGCACTGGGAAGGCCCAAAGCTCAGTGGTGGAGTTAGGAAGTCTGCCAGTGGGATGGATCAGCAAGCTGAGGGATCTGCACTGGAGCCAGGAAGCAATGCTCAAGACAAGGACCAGAGCTCCCCGGAAGTGAACCATAGCATTCTTAGTGACAGTGAAGACTCTAAGCTCCTCCAGCAACAAGAACAGCCCAAATTCATCAGGAAAGCCAAGGGTCTTCTGTGTAGAGCATCATGTCATCTGTAAATGATAATTTCACTTCTTCCTATCCAATCATTATTCTGTTATTTCTCTCTCTTGACTGATTGATCTGGTTAATGATTCAAGAAACGTATTGAGGGATTCGATCCCCCGGCATGCTGTGCCAGCCCTGACCCTGGGGCACAACTCAGACAGCGACCGAGACTGGACGTGGTGGTACACACCTATAATCCCAGCACTTGGGAGGCTGAAAACAGGAGGATCACTACGAGTCTGATCTGTGTAATGAGACCCTGTACTAAATATATTTATTTATTATTTTTAGTGGAACTGGGAATTGAACTCAGGCCCTTGCACTTGCCAGGGAAGCACTTATTCTACTGAACCATCTCCCTGGCCCCTGTACTAAATATATTTTAAAAAAAGAACTATATTACGTAGGAGTAGTGGGGCCAGGGAGATGGCTCATTGGAATAACCGCTTCCCTGGCTAGTGAAAGGGGCTGAGTTCAATACCTGGTTCAAAAAAAAAAAAAAATAGTGGTGACTGGGGACATCTTTGTCTTGTTCCAGCATGACAAGGTCACCTAGAATAGCCCAAGAGAACCAGCAGCTTCCTGCACCTCTAACAGCTCCTCCACGCAGCTTCCCCAGCAGCCTCCTCACAGCTCCTCCGGCTCTGCCTCTCACTCTGCCACGGGAGTCCTCTGTGGCCCACACACCCAATCAGCAGAGTCCGCCACAGGCCCCAGGCCCATCTTACAAGTTCTGGTCCCAACATGGATCTGGCCCTTGTGCAAGGGCCTTGTCTCCAAGGACTTGGGCATCACAAAGCAAGTGGGGGTCATTCTCATGGACTCCAGAAGGCCCCATCTTCATTCCGCCTTCCAGTCTCCAGCATCTACCACAGCAAACCGTCATCAGTGAGTGGTTTTGTTGGTGAGCCTAGGAAACACGAGTGACCTTGTGTAGCCCTCGCCTGCGCCTGGCCAGCACTGCCTGGCTGTGTGAGCCCCTGGACCACCAGCTGTGCAGCTCTGGGGTGTGCTGCCAGCCATGGCCCTGAGCCCTGCACTGGACAGTAGCCACTGCTGCCAGGTCAGTGCAGATGCCTGACTGAGGCTCAGGAGGAGTCAGTCTAGGGAGAGCCGCACCCCTTTACTCCTCCTGAGGCTCAAAGGGCAGGGGTCCCCTGGCGTGACAGCTTCGACCCACATGCTCTAGCCCCTAGAATTCTAACCTCTGTCATGTGCAAACTTGGATTTTGGTCACTACTTTTCTGTGGCCTGGACCAATATGTTTTGTAAGGAGCTATTGAGCAGCCGCGCCCTAAAATGGCGCTGCGGGCTAGGCTGAGAAGCTTCCGCATACTTATCTCTGGGCTGTGGTTAAGACCATACTTGGAGGTCGAACATATCTTCCTGTTTGCATAGATGTAGTCCGCCTATAGAGATAGGCCAAGTGGCAGACTGCCATTGGGACGGGGTTTCTATATAAGGGCCTAACAGGAAGTGCTCGGGGCAGTCGCAACGCCATGTAAAGAAGCTCAATAAATAAATCTGTGTGTGAAGGAAGGAACGGTGGTCGCGTGTCTTTCTGCAGGCAGGAGGCGCGCGACAATGTTTGGCTGCTAGAATCCTGTGTTAATACATGAAGTTCATGGGGACAGTGCAAATTTTTTAAAATTTCAGTCTCCTTTAACTCTTGGGGCCTGATAGTTCATGTGTGCTGCAGAGCAGGCCACTGACACGACTGTGTGGGGCCCTGACACACATGGGTCCACAACCCACACTTGGGCCAATGCTCAGGTTAGTTCCTTGGGTGGCAGTCGTGCAGTCCTGCCCCGCACATGGAGATCTTGCCCCTGGGAACCCTCACATCCCTCATGGAAGCCATGCTGACAGTCTGGCCTGGAGTTTGGTGTCAGAGCGAGAGTGTCTCTCCACCCCACCCCATTCCAAGAAGAAGCACATGAAGAATCTGTCATCTACCTCAGTACAGGCCCCACAGTGTCTTCTGGTGATTCAGAATGGTCTCTGAGGGCTGCTAAGTGAGGAGTAGAGTATGCAAAGCTCCAAGTGAGGGAAGGACAAAATTCTTCTGTAGAACCAAATATCATAACACGCACTATTCTCTGATTTGCCCTGGTTGTTGGGAGGTTTAGGGTTCATTATTTTTTTGAGGCAGGGTCTCGTTGTGTAGGTTAGGTTGAACTCACTGATGCAGCCCAGACTGAACTCAGACTCATGTCGCTGCTATTGCCTCAGCCTCTCAACTGCTGAAGCGCAGGTGCACGCCACCTAGCCAGCTGATGCACACCTGCTCCCGACTGCTGAAGCGCAGGTGCACGCCGCCTTGCAGCTGATTCTCACCTGCTCCTGACTGCTGAAGCGCAGGTGCACGCCGCCTAGCCAGCTGATTCACACCTGCTCCCGACTGCTGAAGCGCAGGTGCACGCCGCCTTGCCAGCTGATGCACACCTGCTCCCGACTGCTGAAGCGCAGGTGCACGCCGCCTTGCCAGAGTGGTTGTGCCTTCAGTGTAAACAATTAGGTCCATTAGTGCATCGTTCAGTTTTATGTTTCCTCAGTTTCTCAAGGTGGAGAAAAATACATGGAGCATGATGCCATTTCCCTGAGAGGTGCCCATATACATATCAAAATTAGAATAAGCCATTTAAAATGTTACTTGTGGGGGAACTACCCACTCGGGGCCCCCTCCTGTCCCTCTCTTGGACAGGAGATTTCGCTCAATAAATCTATTCTGCTCATAACCTCCATTCGTTCCTAAAATTCATTCTTTGGTTTTAGAGAACACGAACTCGTATAGGTCAGGTCCAGAGATCATTTTTCCCTGTGTCATTTGGAGGTTCCCTATATTGTTTGGAGGTCACCCACCCAAGATCAGTTTTTCTCCCTGTATCATTTTGGAGGTCCCACCAAGATCATTGGACAGAGGTATGAGTTTGCTTTTCTTTCATAAATTCTGAATTGGGACTTTGCTTAGGTAACAAATTTTTATGAATATGTCTTTGCCCATTGCTCATAATTGTTCGTGATTTACCTCATACAGTTTTGTTTCACAGTACTGTTAAAATTGCTAAGAGACCCTGTCCCATATTCATGCCTGCTTGCTACATGACTCACTTCCCCATTTAGTACTGGATTTAATCAATTTTGCCTGAGCAATAAACAGGTGCTTTAGACTACTGAGCTATCTCACCAGCCTGCAAGTATCTATTTTATAGGAGATTCTCCTCAAGATTCTTCTTGATATTGAGATCTTTCAAGATGTGTAAACATTTCCCTTACAAAACTGTAGTTTTTTCAGAAATGGGGCTCTTCCAACCTTGGGAAGTGAGTGCTGGGCTCCCTGGCCCAACATCAAGAATCTGCTGGAAGCAGATGCCTCACCCCAGTGAAAAGGAGGTGAGGATGAGCCAGAGGCTAGCAGTCCTCAGAGAACAAGGAACAAAGCAGAGCCTGAGGAAACTGGCCCCTTGTGATTCCCAAGCTGGAGACAAGGAAACAGACCCCTGGAGGCGGCCCTGTGTTCTCTACTTGAGAAGTTACCAACTAGCATAAGCTTCGAGTTTGGTGAATGCTGTAACAGCTTGCTAACACCAGATGAGTTACACACATTCCTTAGCCTGTTTGTAGCCCTCAATAAATGTGAGAAGGTTTGGAGGTTCGGGGCTCACTGAGAGAGACACTACGCTCAGTGAGACCTCTGAAACTATGTTAGTCTAGTCTTCTGGCCCTTTCTTTGACTCCAGCTCTGACTGGTAATATACAACACAAGGATTTACTGCCTCCTTGATGGAAATAAACTTCTAGAATTCTACACATGGCAGATAGGCACTGCTTTCCCTTGTAGGGTGAGGCTGATCAGAAGGACTTTTCTTCACTGCGGCAGCGGGCATCTTGTCAACTTGCCTGGATTAGAAGACTCTTAGACAGGAGACTGGACCATGAGGTCCTGTGTACATCGTGGACTGATCTGCAATATTCTTAGCAGGCTGTGCTCTTAGAGGTGGAGGAGGTGGGCTCTGGGGACTGCTTTTGGAAGGCATCACTCGCTGCTGCTCTTCCCTTGTGCTCTGCTTCCCTCCACTGTGAACAAAGCATCTTCTTCTCCAGGCCCTTCCACCAGGAGCCAGATGACCATGGAATGGACCCCTTGAAACTGTAAGCTGAAATAAGCTTCTCCTCCTTTAAGTGTGTCCTCAGGTACTGGTTCCAGCGAGAAGAAAGCTGCCTGACACACTTAGCAAGCCAGGCCAGTCTTCTTCCAACATCTTTCCCCTCATTACTCACACACTTCCACATTTTGCCTCTTCCTGCTCTGAGTCTGAAGAGATCTGTGTGTCAGGGGAGGGTGGTCCCAAGAGCCCTTGCAGTGTCAGGAAGTCTAGCAGTGACAGACTGCACCGAAGTGAATTTGAACCTAGCACATAAAATATCCCATTAAACCCAGACTAATGGCTTTAGACCTGACTCACACTCCCTTTCCCTGGATCCTAGAAATGCCCCCACATACCCTACCCACAGGCACAAAGGAAAGGGCTGCTGAGCAAGCTGCAGTGGAAGGGACAGGGTCCTAGCGCTACACTTCCGCAGAGTTGCAGACAAGATGCAGGACTACATGAACAAACCATGTAGTGGCATCTGGAGGTCCTGTGAGGGTGTGACAGGGAGGGGCCTCAGACTGAGCCTGTGGCTTCACAGGGAATGTGCCTCTGCTCTAAGGTCAAAACTGAAAAGCTCAGTTTTCAGGGAAATCCTTTTATAGAACAGAGGCTTATTACTCGGTTTATGAGTCGTGGGTTGAGGTATTTCTGTGTCTAGTCCCTGAAACTGTAGCATCCCCTGTATTTAGGGGCTGAGGCTGGGGGTGGCAGCTCCAGATGTTTCCAGAGTTGCTCTGAGGGTGCAGCAGCCCCAGAGGAGCTACCCGAGGGGACCAGACCTGAGGGAGGAAGGATGGGTGGGTGAGCGTCCCTGTGACGGTGCAGCTGCAGGCCAGGGTGGCAGGAAGGAAGTTACAGACTGGCCGCCCCTCACTGCCTCCGCACCGCAAATTCCCTTCCTACCACCTCCAGCGCCTGGCTTCCAGTGGCCTGCTGGAGCACATGGACACGCCCCGGGCTTGGGTCCCTTGTGTAGGCCTTGGGCCTACAGCCAGAAGGAGCACCTGGCCAGTTCTGTTTATAGCTGGAACACTGAGGTCACCAGAGCATGAGGGCGCCTCATTCCCAAGGCTGCAAGGCGCTCATTGCAGAGGGGCCCAGACTTGTTTTACTTTTTTTTATAAATGACTTAAAGGTTAACTTAGATCCGATTAGTTAAAAACATAGCATTCTTAGCTTTGCCTTGTGTTAAAGGTAGCTGCTTTGAAAATGAATGGTTTCAGAAAATCAGGAAATGACGAATGAATTAATTGGAAAATATTATCAAAATCAATGAAGCCTTTAGAATTCCCCTTGTGAGCTCTGTAACAAACTCCTTTTTGTTTGAATTTCAAAAAAAAAAAAAAAAAAAAAAAAAAATCGCTCCAGGACGTGGCCTGGAGCCCTCAGATGCCTATCTCTGTAATGAACTGGAGGTTTGAAAATACACCCTGCTTCTGTAGTGGCTTTATTGCTTTTTAAGATAGGAAACTCTGTTATCAAGGAAGCTGCTGCCACAGCTTCCCTCTTCAATTCCCACCAGAGGAGGGCTCTGTTGGGTGGACTGCGGCTTGTGCGTTGAACAGGAGGGAAGCAGAGACTACAGCTCTCTAAGGAAGGAGCCAAAGCATCTGCTCCCCAGCTGGGTTTGTGAGGCGAGGCCTAACGACGTGGAAGGAATCATTTGTCCACTAGTTGATACCAACTGGACTCTCAGCATCACACAGGCGAGGCAAATTGTTTTGTAGTTCACTTCCACGTCCTTAGATGCTAACACATCACTGAGGCCAGAGATTTGAGTTAAACGCCACTGAGGGTCACGTTCTTTGTGTTTATTTATTTATTTATTTATTTATTTATTTATTTATTTATTTCGTGGAACTGGGGATTGAATTCAGGCCCTTACGCTTGCCAGGGAAGCACTTATTTTACTGAGCCATCTCCCTGGCGCCAAGGTCACATTTTAGTATTTTAGTAGGAAAGAAAATGCACTTTTTTATGTATTTGGCACAGGGGCTTATTACAAAGCTCTTAGTGATCCTCCTGTTCGCAGCCTCCCCAGTGCTGGGATTACAGGTGTGCACCACCACGCTGGATCTTGGTGGGTGACTCAGCATGCCCAGGGGCAGGGCCGGCACGGCATGTGGTACCCAGGGTTGAGCCCCAAGCCCTGTTCTTGCCTAAGCAGGTGCTTGAGTCCACTGAGCTATCTTGCCAGCCCTGCACTGTTTTTTAAATAACCTTCCATTTAAAAATAATCTCAAACTTAGAAAAAAGTTTTAGAAGTTACACCCAAAGCACCCAGGATTTACTCTTCATCCAAATCCAGCAAACACTAGCATTCGCCAACTTGCTGTTATCTACATATTTTAGAGCAAGCTGCACATGAGTGAGATGCCCTTTTACCCCTAAATACTTCAGTGTCATTCCTGAGAACAAAGGCTTGCTCTTACACAGCTCCCACAGACGGGTCAGTCAGCAGATTAACAGCACAATAACGTGACTATCTACTCTAAACACGATTCAGCATTTGCCAGTTATCTTCATAGTGTCCTAGATGGTAACAGAAAAATAATTTTTAGGGATCCAAACCAGGATTGTGCATTGCATTTAATCATGAAATCTCACTTATCTCCTTCAGTTGGGAGCATTTTCCGCTCTTCCTTAGGCTCTCGTGTCCTGGATGGTTCCAAAGCACATAGGCCAATTATTTTCTTTTCTCTCTCTCTCTTTTTCTTTCTGGTGGATCCGGGGATTGAACTCAGGCCTTTGCACTTGCCAGGGAAGAACTTATTCCACTAGCCATCTCTCTGGCCCAATTATTTTCTAAGACAGCCTTCAATTCAGTTTTGCCTGAAGTGCCTCATGATTGTTCTTTTTCTTTTTTTTTTTTTTTTGCCTTACCAGTGATTGAACTCAGGACCTTGCCCTTACCAGGCAAGCACCTATTCATGATTAAATTTAGATTTTTGCCTCTGGCAAGGTGAGGGGGCTGTGCTCTTTCACAGCACGCAGCTCCAGGGACACCTGCGTCCTCTGTCCCATCACTGGGATGTAATCTGGGCTCCTGGAATAAGGGTGCCTGCCAGGCTCCCCCATTGCTTGATCACTGTCTGTCCCTTCACAGTCAGCACATACTGCATGGGGAGACACTATGAGACCGAGGAGGGGTCCCACTATGCACCAAGCTATCACCCCCAGGTCTCAGCGGTCATTGACAATTCTTGCTTTAATTACTACCCATGCCTGTCAGGAATGTTCAACTCCATCAAGAATTCCACATTTGTTAGTTGGCATTTTTTTTGAGAAAATAGTTTTCTTTCTCTATTCATATATTGATTACAGGTGTTAGCCCAGACTTGGATTGGTATCTTAGTCATGGAGGTTAAATAACCCACTAGAATCACTTTGGATGTGCACATTCTCTCAGATGAGGCTGGCTCCCAGGACCGACTTCTCTGTGGTTTCAGTCCTTGCCTGTCTCTGGGCTGTAGGTGCTCCAGTAAACAGGGCCTATACTGGAATCAACCATTATCTCAGGACCTCATTGTTTGGTAGAGAATAGTCCCAAATTCTCCACTAAATGGGCCCAATGCCTAAAATAAGACCAAACAGAACATATACTCAGTATTTTTTTTTTTTTTTTTTTTTTTGTGGTACCAGGGATTGAACTCAGGGCCTTGCGCTTGCCAGGCAAGCACTTATTCTACTGAGCTATCTCCCCAGCCCTATCCTCAGTAAATTTAATAAACATTTAAAACACACTGACTTATGCTGTTGTCAGTTAAATAAGAGACACAACAGTTTGATTCATTGTGATAGCATATGGTAGGTTCAGCTGTATGAAGTCACAGAAGTAGAGCAGAGAGGCTAACACATACCCAGGCAGAGCACTCATCTGGCCTCAGGACAGAAGGAGGCATTGCAGGGGCCTGTTTAAGGACATGAATGATTTTCAGAAAATAGTAAAAGTAACCAACTTAGTTCCTCATTTCTCATAATCCAAAACACTAAGTTCTCAGTACATTAAAGACTTAATTATGAAACTTCAGAATTATTACAGGGAAATTTAGAAAGAGACATGTAAGATGCAGAGATGGTGCCAAATTTCTGCTATGGATGCAGAATGTGTCCCCCACCCCCAGACTGCCTTTGTTGGAACTTCAGCCCCAGGCCATGGTCCTTGGGAAGTGCACCCCTCAGTGAAGATGAAGTATTTAGCTGCCCCTGTGTAAGGAAAACTGAGGTGGTGCCCGGCACGAACAGTGTCCCCACCAGACACCAAAGCTGCTGGCGCCTTGCTCCTGGGCTTTCTCAGAGCAGAACTGTAAGAAACCAAAGGACCCAGCCCAGGGGATTTGTGACAGCAGCAGGAAGGGGCTAAGACTATTTCTTAAGGACAAAGGAACAAATTATAGTCCAAGAACACAGTGTATCACTGCTACCTCCTTCTGGTGAGCCGATCTTTTGTTACTGTGCACTGAACCTTGCTTTGGGCTGTTTGGTGATGTAGCAAAGTGCACTGCTTCAAGTCAATTATAAAGAGCAGAAAAGTATGTATGACACAGAGCCTGTAGGCACAAGATGAAGTCGCCACCATCTGTCCAAGGCCCTTCTGCCACTCCACACATGGCAGAAGGCAGAAGGGCAAGCTTGTGGGCTGCTGCAGGAAGCCTGGATCCGGTGGACTCAGGGGGCTTGTGGCCTTGCAGCACCTCAACTTATCAGGCACACACTTGAATCAGTGATCCTAAGGTATGTGTTTCTCTCTAAGTCTTCATCAGATACAAATATGTATACAGTAGTTTGATTTTGATGTGTGTTTCCAGTACATCTGTTTCTATCCGTTCATGACCAATAATTTTCTCTGATTTTTTGGAGGCATGATTCCAGTAAACAGCACACAGCTGGAATTTTTGTTTTTAAAACTTTAAATTGAAGTCAAGTGTGGCAGTGCATGCCCATAATCCCAGCACTCTGGGGGCTACAGCAGGAGGATTGTAAATGCAACCCAACGTGGACTTCAGTCTCCAGTACTGAAAAAAAAATCCAGTTGCAGAGTAGAACTACATTACATCTAACTACCACATTTTGTTTATCAACTGCTGATGGGCATATGTTTTGTTTCTAAGGTTTAGCTATTATAAATTGTGCTGCTATAAACATGGGGAATGCATAGATCTCTGTGGTATGCTTTTAACTTTTTTTTCATTATTACAGTTTTTACAAATATTGTTTATTTAACGAACTTGGTACACACAATATCACTTTAAAACCCATTTCCCAAGCCAAAGAGTACAAATAAAATCAAAAGGAACAGTGTTCTGTTGTACACACATCTGCATTCTAAATGAAAATTAACTTTCCTGGGATCTTCTGACAAGATCATTTTAAATCTTAAAACTGCTCTCTCTTCAGTGAAGCCACCCTTGGAGTCGCCCATCTCTCCCCATGTCTGTCACCTGCACTCCAAAGCTCATCTTCCTCTTTTGGTCCAGACACTCAGATTTTAAGCTTCAAGGTAGGAAAAGGTTATTTTTCCACACTAAAACTTCCACCTCCCATTGCAAATTATAGTCCAGGAGTGAAGCAAGAATGACATGAACTTCAGGGCCAACTGGAAAGCTACAGGAACAATCTCACGGGTCGACCCTCTTATCACAAGTCTGAAAATGCACAGCCCTAGAAACTGCGGCCTCTCTATGCACACATGTGATTTTTAACAAGTAGAAAACAATGTGCAAAGGGAGCTGCGGCTTGATCACCAAAACTCAGCATGACAAAAGCAATAAATAAAGCACTAGAATTCAAATTACTGGATGTTTTAAAGAAATGGGATGCCAGTTTTCATTTCCATTTTGAACACACTATAAAATAAATATTTTTAAAAAATAGTACTTTTAAAAATGTATTTTTAAAAAATAAAGGATTGAGGGAAAACAAAAATAGAGAGTATCTAAGCCACTGAATGAATATCTAAACCATTTGCTCCTGACAAAGTTCAATCTCGTCCTCCTCCACTCCCAATTCTATGGAGCTGGCCTTCGAGGAGAAACCTGAGCGAAGCCCTGGGACACCCCGGGTTGGACAGCACGCTTGTGTCCTGAGATTCAGTCATCTTCACTTGAGGCGAATCTCACCGCTACCCTGTCCCATGACCTTGACTTACTCCCCTTGGCTTCCCCTGGGGTCTTCCACACAGCAGCAGCGGCAACGGGGCAGTAACACCTCTCTTGCGCCGGCGTTTCCAATCCGTCTTCCCGACCCACAGCGCAATGCCAGGGTGTCGGCCACTTCCGGTGTGCCTTGCGTCACTTCCGCCATATGCAGGGAGGGGCGGGGCACCGAGAAGGGAGGCTGGGCGGGCGCGCCTGCTCGTTTCCCAGAGGGCCCGGAGCCGACCCAGGGCCAGAGCAGGCTGAACCTGTAGGTCGTAGGTCAGCCTTGTGGTATTTGGATCCCTGCTGGGCGCCTGGACTCCTCTCTCCCACTCTTGGGAGTCTCTGAAAGTCACCCGAGGGTACCTCTTTGTTTCTTCCCTCTTGGCTCACAGCCTCTCTGCGTGTGTCGACCGCTCGCTTTAACCCCTTTGAAAGATACCATGGAAAATTGTTAACTTGAACCGAACTTCTTGTTTTAGCTTTCTGAAGAATCTGCACACCGATTTCCAGTGGCCGCACCAGCCTGCACTCCCATCCGTGTGGAGAAGGGTTCCAGCATTTGTTATTGGCCGACTTTTTGATGCTAGACATTCTTTCTGGGGTAAGACGGAATCTCAGTGTTTTTAATTTGCATGTCTTCAAGGACCAGTGATGTTGAGCTTTTTTTTTTTTTAATCTATTTGCTGTTTGCACTTCTTACTCTGAGAAGGGTCTGTTCAGGTTTTTTTGTTTGTTTGTTTGTTTGTTTGTTTGTTTGTTATCTTTTTATTTATTTGGCACAGGGTCTCGCTAGGCAGCTGGGACTTGTAGTGATCCTCCTGTCTCAGCCTCTCTGGTGTCAGGATTACAGGCATGCACCACAGTGCCCAGTTTCCGTGGCTGGCATGGCATGCCCAGGTGGGGGGGATCAAACTGGGATCCTTGCGTTTGACAGGCAGGTGCTTAGACCGCAGGGCCATCTCCCCGAGCCTCTGTTCATTTTCTGCTGTGGCATCTCTGGACATGAGGGCTGAGTGTGGCTCCTGAGCTGTGGCCCAGCCCGACTGTGGCGTGGAGGAGGTGAGCTAGGAGATGAGGACACCCTGCTGGTGGGGGCACAGGCCCGCCTTCCTGGGCCCCGCCTTCTCACAGCCTAGCTCTGCAGACTGTGTTGGGCGATGTGCAGGGTATGGCCGAGCACGGATCAATTCCTGCCTTCGCTGTCCCTGAGGCACCAAAATAGCAGGTGCCAGAGTAGAGTGCCCGGCCTGTGGGCTGCAGTGGGGAAAGACTCGTGAAACAGCGGCCAGCGGAGGTGCCTCTCGCCAACCCGCCAAGCGAGGCAGGAATCACACCTCTTCTGCTTTTCAATAAGTGGAGCTCACTACAAACACGGAATCTGAGTCTGTAGAACTGAGCTTTCGCCCTCAAGTGCGCACGCCCACACATGTTCCTGCATTGCAGCTTCTTGTGTCTGTGGTGTCATTGCCGGTGACCAGCGGAGATCATCCTCAAGTTCTGCGATGTTCAAACTGTGCAGAAGCTTCCTGACTGTCGCTCATCTGCAGGCGTAGCCTCAGTGTCCCGGCAGAGCAAGGACCATGGGGGAAGTCCCTTCCCGGTCTGTAGCGGGGTCCTGCAGACCAAGGTGTCCCGAGTGCACCCTGTGCAGCAGTGCCCCTGGAGAGATGCAGAGTGTCCTAAGGGTGCACACTTTCAGCCGCAGCATGGGATGTGCCCCACTAGTGCGGGAGGAGGTGGCGAGTCCTTGGGCTGTGCCTGAGAGCTCATAGATGTACAGGCTGACACTGTGGACACTGTCGTTCCTGGATGGGTGACCTGTGTGCTGTGGCTGCTTTGCCTTTTGCGGTAGGGCTTTTCCAAAATGAGGAACAACTGCTAGTAACATTTCAAACATAATAAAATACACTTTTGTCTTGATTTGCAAGGTAATTGCATCCTTAGAAAATCCAGCCTATGTTAAAGCCATGCAAAAGGACTTTCTATTTGTAAGTAAAGCTGAGCTGGATTCCAGCTGGAAATAACCATTGTTGATCTTTTTTGAAATACCGAATTTAAAAGTTTTCACTCGTTCATGATGGGGAGCTGGTGTGCAGATGCGGCTCCTCTCTGTTCTTGTCAGGGCCAGTCTGAGGTCCCCTTCCATGTGCCTGGGATCACTCTTGCATGTTTCTGCTCCATGGATGTCCAGCACATTTGGAAGTCACACAGGTATCAACTGTGCCCTGGTCACAGAACCTGGCATGGCATGCCCAGGTGGGGGGGGGGGATCAAGAACCCACATCTTGGCTCCTGCTCACCCAGTGCCAGCAGTGGATGGCAACCCCCGAGAGTCCCAGTATGTCCCTATAGATTCTTCCTGGCTGTTGGATGTAGGGTTTTGTGGATAACATGCTGTGTGATCCCTGGGGTATAATGTGCATTGTTGGTCGAGAAGGGATGAGTGTCAGAGTGGGGCTTGGTTGCAGCTAGTTGGGAGGCTGAGGCAGGAGGATGGCAAGCTGGAGGCCACCCTGGGCTAGTTGGTGAGATTCTGTACAGAAATGTAAAACAAGGGCTGGGGATGCAGCTCTGTGTGGGCCCTGTACCCACCCCTCAGTACTGAGAGAGAGAGGGGGGTGATCTAACACATCACCAAAGGAGAGAGAGAAAGGGTTGCTGCCCCTCTGGATCCTGATGCACCTCCTTTCCCTGCCTCCTCTCTGTATTTTGTTTTCTTTGGCACTGGAAATCAGACCCAGGTGCTTCCAGGCTAAGCCCACATGCCCCAGCTCTTTTAAGCACTTGATTCAGTTTTAAGAGCTAGGCTTTTGCAGTTCTGCTGCTCCTGACCTTCAGCTAGGTGAAGCTGAGTCCACAGGACAGCTGCCTTTCTAGCCCTGGCTACTTGTGCCAATCTAGAGAGTTCATTTTGGATCACATCAGTTTGCATACAGATAACATCACGTCCATGGCCCTTTAGTTAATAGTGTTCCTCTGCTTTTAACAAACACTGTTTCTTCTACCACTTTACAGCATTTAACCTCCATGTTATTCAAATTGCAATGTATTGATCTCGGGAGGGTCACCTCCAAATGACATAGGAAAAATGATCTCCTGAACTGACCTGCACCGAGTTCGTGTTCTCTAAAACCAAAAAATGAATTTTAGGAACAAATGGAGGTTATGGGCTGAATAGATTCATTGAGGGAAAGAAAGCTCCTGTCCGAGAGAGGAACGGGAGGGGGGCCTGAGCAAGTAGTTCCCCAGGAGGCTGTCTCTTCCAGGGACTTTTATAGTGTAAAAACATATGGGGCTAAGGTGGAGAGAATGGGAACTCACTTAGGTGGATGTGGGGTGGGACAAAACTATGGTCAGCCAATGGGATTACAAGCACCATTGCTCAGGTAAAATTGATTAGGCCCAGGACCAAATGGGCTAGCGAGTCACATAGCAAGCGGGCATGAATGTGAAACAGGACCTTATCTGGTGGCCTTCAGACAGTGATTGTTCCTGAGTACTGATCAATCCTGGATGCCAGTCTTTAGGAGGTGAGCATTCGTTTGGTCTTTAGGTCTGGCTCACAGCAGGAGCGTCCCCCACAGTCGACCTTCTCTGGTCTTTGTCATCTCCTTTGAGGGCCTGACCCTATCTGACTGCCTATAATATTCCTATCTAACTCAGGCTGCCTGCAACATTCTCCCCTCTGAAGAAGTAACCTGAACTGCCATGAGGGAACCATGGGCGATGACCGCTCTGGCTTCTTCAGGCTGAAAGGGGTCGTAGTTGTTGATCAGCAGTCAGTTGTATTCTTCAGAGACTCTATCTAAAGCCCCTTGGTAGATAACAGGCATTTTTTTTCTTGGGTGGACGTATAGCTTTGAGTCTGGAGGAGAAAAAGTGAAAGGAACTATTAAACATGCATATGCCAAATAAGATCAACAGGATAATCATGAATATAGCTAAGAATGATTTTCACCAAGAAGATAGTAATGACTTCCCATTAAATGATAAAGATAGGCCCAGGGACCTCAGTATATAAAAACATTAGTTAGAAATTTTTGTAGGTTAATTGGCAGAGATCTCTTAAATGTGAGGTTTAATCCCTTTTTTTATCTTTTATGGCCATTGGGTAATGTCTCAAATAAACTGGGATTCTTTTGTCTCATCAATTTTATTATTACTTGTGGCGCATGAATTGCCAGAAATAGGGAAAACACCAAGTACTCTCCAGTTTGTAAGTGGGGCCACTGGCTGGGTAACTATTGACAACTCTGCATGAGCTTCTAGCAAACATCTAACAGGCTTTTTTCTTATATTGACAGCATGGGCTCCCTTAAGCTAAGAGGGGAAGATCCATGACCACCTTAATCTGAAACTCCCTCTAACTCCATCATAAATGCCTTTTTTCCCTTCTCTAGCAGCTTTAAATATTTCTGCTTGAAATGTCCCTTCTTTCTGTCTAGATCCAGGGAAGCATAACTTCTTCCTGTTTCCTGACTGGCCGTTATTTCTGTAGGCTTCCAGTATCACTATTCTCATTTTTTTTGTCTTGTAATTCCATTCTGTATCTTTTCTACTATGAAACACCTCAACTCAGACAAATTTATTCCTGCATACCCCTCTAATTTCTGTGCTTGTGTTAGATACCAGGAGTCACTGAGCAAAGTACAACCTTTTGGTTTTAAAGCCTTAATATGTACCTCTATAAAGAAAATCTAGTGGATCCCAATAAAAGGAATCTTAATCTAGCATATTTGTTACAGATTTTACCTGCATAATTACCTGGGTTTGGTGTCTTTTAGGAAAGAACAAATTTTCTGAGAAATTAAAGTACATATAATCAAAGCATGAACATTCGAGCTGACAAGTACATTTATAAACATTTTTGAGATCTAGCAATAGTAACTCACTAGCTCTTAGACCCATTTATTCATGGAGTCTGATAGTTTGTTATAAGCCCCTCTAGCTTTAGTTAAGAGAGGTCACACGTGTATTAACTATCAATATGAAATACCTGAGTTTCATCAGAAACCAACTAGACAAACATACACATGAAATATACAGCATTTAGTCAAATTAAACCAATGAAATGCCTTTTAAGTCTTTGTGCATGAACAGCAATATATGTTACATTTGTAAAAACTAGTCAGCATAATTTTGATTAGTTAACCCAAAATATGTATTGCAGTATAACATCAGTTACAGCTAAATAGAGGTGTCTTTTAAAGTCTGTTTCTATTGAGGCACTGACTGGAAGGAAATTCAGAGCTGGAGAAGGACAAAGATCCCTGTGCCAATGTCCAGCAGTAGGCTGGGTGTTTTCCTTTAGTCATGATAACTCAGAGCTTCCTCGGAGATGGCAGGTAGAAATCATAGTCTGGCCAGATGGAGGCAGCCCAGCGCCCTTCAGTCCTGCTGGACCACCTGGGAAGCCGAGTCTGAGCTCTGGGCCTTCACCTCAGAGTGCATCCTCACTTCTAGTGGCTGCCTTGGCAGTCGGGGCATGGACTGTGGGCTTCTTAAGGCAGCCCCTCTTACAGTGGCCTGGCTTCTTGCGGCAATAGCAGATAAACCTCATCATCGTTGAGTTCTTTTTGGAGCCAAGAGAATCAGACTTAGAGTCTATTTTGAGGCTGCAACAAAGGCAGTTATTTTTATCTCTTTGTTTTCTCCTCCTTGTCTTCTCCTAGTACCAATTATAGCACACTTAAACAGTTTTTACCAAAGTATCAAATGTGTTGTGTGGAGCAAAAGCTATTTTTTGTAGTGCCTGAACTTATCTGTAAGAGTAATCTGTCCCTCTATTTAATTATCTCAGGAAGTATGTCTTACCAGTGCCTCTACTAAACATTACAAGAAATCAAAGGGTATTCATCTTTCTCCTAGTAAAGAGCTAAAATTTAAAATAACTAGAATGGGGCCAGAGAGATGGCTCAGTAGAATAAGCGCTTCCCTGGCAAGTGCAAGGGCCTGAGTTCAATCCCTGGTTCTGCAAAACAAAACAAACAAACAAACAAACAAAACCCTAGAAAGCTTGGTTCTAGTTCTTAGGCCTTCAAGAATACACACTTGAAAGAAAATGTTGGAGGAGCCGTGCTCCAGGTGCACCATGCTCACCGTCCGCAGCCTTCTGAGCAGGGTGCTGGCCAGGGCGCTGGCCTTGCGGGTGCGCATGCCTCAGGTGTGGTCATCTGTTGCTACAGGGCCCAGACAACAGGATGGAATGCTGTATGAATTCCATACCTATTATCTTAAACCCTCAAATATGAGTGAGTTCCTGGAAAATTTTAAGAAAAATGTTCATCTTCTGACAGCTCACTCTGAATTGGTTGGATGCTGAAGTGTAGAACTTGGAGGCAGAATGAACAAAGTGTTTCATATTTGGAAATATGATGATTTTGCTCATCAAACTACAGTCCAAAAAGCATTGGACAAACATAAGGAATGGCAAGAACAGTTCCTTATTCCAAATTTGGTTCTCAATGATAAACAGGAGAGTGAGATAACTTATTTGGTCCCGTGGTGCAAAATAGAGCAGCCTGCAAAAGGAATCTATGAACTGGCTATATTTCACATGAAACCTGGTGGTCCAGCTCTGTGGGGTAAGGCATTTAAAAGCGCATTTCATACCATGTCACAAAACTAGTTGGTGCTTTCCACACAGAATATGGAGCACTCAACAGAGTTCGTATCCTTTGGTGGTATGAGGGCACGGTGACAGCCGTGCAGCTGGGAGACATGAATCTCTTGAGGATCCCGGGCTTGTGGTGGCTGTTCAGGAAAGTGTCAGCTACCTGGAGTCACAGCAGAATATTCTTCTGATTCCTACATCATTTTCACCGTTGAAGTAGTTTGGTACTGAAAATACCAAATGCTTCATTAATTGGTGTTGTAAGGTGTGTCTTCCAATGGTGCTTAAATCCTCCCAAGAAAATTATTCTTTTTTTCTTTAAAGAAGGTGGTAAGTTAGCTCACTATGTTCTTTACATTTTTTTTTTTTTTTTGTCTTTTTGAGGCAGGGTCTCACTGTGCAGTTCAGACTGGCCTTGAGCTCACTTCGTAGCTCAGGCTGGTCTCGAACTCACAACAATCCTCCTGTCTCAGCCTCCCGAGTGCTGGGATTACAGGCCTGCGCCACCACGCCCGGCTCTGTTCTTTACATTTTTTATTTTTGGCAGAACCAGGGATTAAACTCAGGCCCTTGTGTTTGCCAGGGAAATGCTTATTCTACTGAGTCATCTCCCCAGCCCCTCATTTTCTTAAAGGTATGTATATCATTTGTTACCCCTATTTCAGGATATACAAGTTCATTTGCTGCTTGATATTTCAGTATCTGTCATGTGATAAAATATCTATCAATTGGAAAATAATTTTATGAGATTCTAATATGAAAAATCTGACTCTGGTTTCTGTGGAGAAATGTATTTATAATGATTACTTCATTTTGCATCCTATTTTATAAAATACTTGTCACTTTATGAAGGTCTTGATTTTTCATTTGTTTCAGTCTATTCTGTATTTTTTTTTGTTTTGTTTTATTGAAGTACAAATATCAATGAGACAGTTTTAAGATACCTTGACAAGATGGATTTGATAAATTAATACATTGCAAACTGTTTTCATAATGTTTTGGTATCATAGAAAGTGCATACATGGTATTATACTTACAGACATTATTATAGCAGATGTCTCATCAGTAAATTAAGAGTGTAGCTGTTTGCATATCTTATTTTTTATACCTGAATTACATCAAAGATTCAATAATTAATACTTTCTAACTTGTTATTTTCCTATTCTGTATTTTAATAAACCTTAATTCAAATGAGGTCACATTTTCATGCTTGTGACCATATATTTATTTAAATTATTAATATACATTATCAACCTTTGCATTCCAACTGTTTTACCAAGGTTTTTTTTTTTTTTCAGTTTTTTTGCCCTGTAAGGTATATTTTATACTATCAAATGTGATTCAGGAAAATATTCTCTTTGCTATGTTAGAATATCATTTGTGCCCTTTTTTATGGTTTTTCTCATTAATTAGTTGAAAAATGTTATAAGGTCCTAGTTCTTAAAATCTTTGAAGACTTTGATTTATATGCTAAAGTATCTTCATTTATATTTAATTGTGAATTAATTATTCAGTTCGTATCTGTGGCTTAATACTATCTTTATGGATATGGAAATCTTTGTCCTAATAAAAGCCTACTTGTATACTGTAAAAAAATGAAAGAAAGAAAATGTCTTTTCCAGTCTTCTGCCTGGTTGTTAGGTCAGCAGGGCTCTGACTATTTGGGTTCTAGTGGGAACTAGAAGTTCTACTGTTTGTCTATCTCTTGGCTCTTTAAAATTAAGAATATAATATTTCTCTCCAAATGTAAAGCAGCTTGTAATGCTGTCCATATTTCCATAGAAGTCAAAGCTTGGTTTAAGATTAACATTACATCTCTCCAACCTAGTTCATAAACCTGAGTAAATTGTCTAATGACATCAATGTACTTATCAGGGTAATCTAATGCGCATGAACTCTGGAAGTTTCAAATTGTGTGTTTACTTCTTTAAAAGGTATTATCCTTGAAAGGCTTGCACAAACCCAGCTGAGGATGGGTATAGCCTTGCAGAGGCCTTGATTACGGGTGTTTTAAAAGCCCACCCTTTAGAAAGGCAAAGTAAGGGAAGCCTTACTTTCAGTAATGGTGGACAAGGCTGAATTGCCTGGTTTTTCTGTCACTCATATTTACATTTCAGATCTAGATAACAATAACCTTTTTAATGCGAACAAAATCTGAACATAAGACATCTTTACCATTTTCCTTTTTACATCATCGTTCTAGTTATAAAATAGCATCACAGTTGATACTTTGCATTCCATTTGGATTACACAGGTTTTTTTTAGTATGTAAAGATCAAATGTCTTCTGGTGCCTAATGAAGCATTCTAAAGGAGTAAGAGACTTTGTGAGATAACCTGCAATTCAACAAAAATTACATTTTTGTTGTTGTTGTTGTTGTTTTTTTTTTTTTTTTTTTTTTTTTTTTTTTTCAGAACCGGGAATTGAACTCAGGTCCTTGAGCTTGCCAGGGTAGCACTTATTCCCCTGGGCTATCTCCCTGGCCCCTAAAAATTACCTTTTTGGGCATCCCCACCTTCTTTCTAATTGATTCCTCCACCCAGGCATCCCCAAGTAGCCCTCTCCAGAGCAGGTGGATGCTTCTGTTGGAGAGAAGGGAGACAAGATCCTACCAACCTATCTTCCTTCGAACTGGTGCGTGATTCCTATCTCCTGAGTATCTCACCAACCCTTCACTTACTCTTATTGACTGTTTGTAAGTTAACAGCTACAATTAGTACAGTGTTAGGAATGTGTACAGAAGGAAGCATAACTTGCCATACAAGGTCATTTGGAAGGAAGCAATTCTCAGGTTATAAAGATCACCCTTAGACACAGATAGAACAGTTGACTGGAGGGATTTGACCCATGCGCTGAGCCGAGTCCCCAGGCACTTGTTTCCATCTGACCATGTAGGTAAACATTTTTAGCAACTAGACAAGATTTAACCCTGGAGCTCACAGGTGAAACATATATTTACCATCTATCATTCACATTTTACATGTTGGTAAAGACAATACAGCTTGCAAAAATCTTACTTTTAATTAACATGTAAGGCACAGATACAAATCGCTGTCCCCTAATAGCCACTGTGGAATGTAAACTATCGCAAGCTGCCTCAGCCTGATTTGTGAAAGAGTGACTCATTAAGTTGTTCTACTGAAAATCTCAAGTAGAATTCCTAGTTTACTAGCAAGAAGAGAGAAAAAGTACAATAGGTAAGTGGAGATCTTTCAGTGGTCAGGAGCCAGTTTCCACCAAGGAATCTTTGGGTATGGCCATAGCCCCTCAGGTATTCTCAGTTTCTTTTGGCCCACACAAGTAGAGATGTCTCCAGAAAGGAATCCAGCAGTTTCTGTGGTCAACATTCCATCAGCAGCCATAGGCTTCAATGGGGATTCACCAAAGAATGGCTGGGGAAACCTGTCCTCTGCTTTAAAGAGGGACAGCTGCTCTAAAAGCATATACTAGCTGGCAGAGTAACCACTGTTTAGCCAAGTTCTATAAGGGATAGCTAAAAGCCTGAACAAGATTACTAGCAGTTTACACAAAGGTTTTAAACTCCACAACTTATCTTTTATGCACCTAAATGACAACTACACTTAGGAGAAAAGGTTGAATCCTCCCTCACACTAAATGTGTTTTGACCCCATAAGTGTGCTGCCTTTGGAGATAGCTCCTTCTGGTGTCACCCAGAAGTCAGTTCTCTCCACTGTGTCTCAGGTTTAGCCTCTCGAAGGAAACCTGCCCAGAACACTAAGCCGGGACATGGATGGGCATAGTCCTCTTTGTCTCATCTGACCCAGAGACGGGGTATGTGTCCTTTCTCTAAAATGACTTCCCTGTCTTCAGCATAACAAACGCTCATTTTCTAAGGGCTCCACTTAACTGGAGCAGTCTATGAAGTTTTCCCAACTTTACACGCCTCTATAAAACAAAGTACAAAGAGGTGGGAAAATTAGGAGTAAAGTCAAAGAAAGGAAACTGAAACAGAGCAGGCCTGACATTCCCTCTAGCATGCAGAGAGGGTTAGAGCCAGTCCATCCCAGTGAAGCCTGTCCTCCAAGTCTTTCAGAATGGTAACTGACCTAATGTCATTTAACTGGCAAAAGGAGTCCCATGTTTCATAAATAAACATGTATATTTCCTAAGTCTGAGCTGGCTTTAAAAGTTCCATTTTACAGAAGCTTACATAAAATCCACTAGGAGGCTTACTAATGTTATTTTCTCTAGTGCTATTGTCTAAAGTCAAGCAAGGAATTTCAGTACATTTAGCATCTAGTTCAAATGTAACATACACAAGTACAAAATAGTCATTAAATGTCCCGTTAGAGAAATATCATAGCCTTATAACATTTCCATGTTTCAACTTAGATTTACCAACATTTTAGCAAAACCATGTAAGAGACAAAGCATAAACAATTGTAAGCAATTTTAACAGTACTATTAAATAAAAATGTATGAGGCAAAGCGTGAACAATTATGAGCAATGGGCAAAGACATATCAACATTTGAAGCATAAAAACTTGTTACCTAAGCAAGTCCCAATTCAGAATCTATGAAAGAAAAGCAAACTCATACCTCCATCCAGTGATCTTGGTGGAACCTCCAAATGATACAGGAAGAAAAACTGATCTCGGGAGGGTCACCTCCAAATGACATAGGAAAAATGATCTCCCGAACTGACCTGGATGAGTTCGTGTTCTCTAAAACCAAGGAATGAATTTTAGGAACAAATGGAGGTTATGGGCTGAATAGATTATTGAGGGAAAGAAAGTTCCTGTCCGAGAGAGGAACAGGAGGGGGGCCTGAGCAAGTAGTTCCCCAGGAGGCTGTCTCTTCCAGGGACTTTTATAGTGCAAAAACATATGGGGCTAAGGTGGAGAGAATGGGAACTCACTTAGGTGGATGTGGGGTGGGACAAAACTATGGTCAGCCAATGGGATTACAAGCACCATTGCTCAGGTAAAATTGATTAGGCCCAAGACCAAATGGGCTAGCGAGTCATGTAGCAAGCGGGCATGAATGTAAAACAGGACCTTATCTGGTGGCCTTCAGACAGTGATTCTTCCTGAGTAGTGATCAATCCTGGGTGCCAGTCTTTGGGGAGATGAGCATTTGTTTGGTGTTTAGGTAGGGCTCACAGCAGGAGCATCCGTCCCTCCACAGTTGTAGGCCATCAGGCTGTTGTTTCCTTGGAGGGCCTGACCCTGTCTGACTGCCTATAGTATTTTTGTCTAACTCAGGCTGCCTGCAACAGTATGATCTGTGTGTGTGTGTGTGTGTGTGTGTGTGTACTGGGCATTAAACTCATTGCTGGTACAGGGAGTTACACCCCAGACCTTTTTTATGTTTTTATTTTTTTGGCAGAATTGGGGATTGAACTCAGGCCCTTGCGCTTGCCAGGGAAGCGCTTATTCTACTGAGCCATTTCCCCAGCTCTGGTATGTTTTATGTTGAGACAGGGTCTTGCTAAGTTGTTGCATTGCCCAGGCTGGCCTTGAACCTGAGAGTCCTGCCTCAGCCTCTTAGAGCGCTGTGATTGCAAGTGTGTGCCGCCACCCCTGGCTTCTTGCAGCCTTTGTTAGTCAGATACTCATTACCAGATTACGCAAGTCTTTGTACATGCTTTAGAATGATATGCTAACTGTAATAGCATTTTAAAATCACATTAACATTCAGATTTTAAACATTTCAAGTAGGTTACTTAGCATTATATATAACTTTTGTATGTATGGTGAATTCAATCCCATTAGCTTCGTTTCCTTTGTCATAGCTGGCTTTATTCACTTTGCTTCATGGCAGTCTCTTCCCCACTGCAGGGGTTGTCACCCTGTCTGGCCAGGGCGTCTGGCAGGCTCAGCTGGGCCTGGGGCACCTGCTAGAGCCAGCCAGAAACTCCTCAGAGGCCCATGTTGCACTTCAGGCTGCAGGGTGACCTGGCCACCTCCCGAGCCTACCCTGGGTCCTGGTGTTTTTATTTTATTTTATTTTATTTTGGTGGAACCGGGGATTGAACTCAGGCCCTTGCACTTGCCAGGGAAACACTTATTCCACTGAGCCATCTCCCCAGTCCCTGAGTCCTGGTGTTTACCCCAGCACGGTGCTACCTAGGGCTTTGCCCTGTCCCTTCAGTTGGTGCTAAGCGATACATATCTGCCTAGCCTGATGGTAGTCTTCAGTAGGCACATCTCACAGCCACTCATCCCCTTCTTCACAAATGAATAAAATCTGGGTTCAATGCTGGGAAAAGAAAGGCCTTGGTTCCCACTAGCCATTACCGTGGACTAGACCCAGGATACCCTTGACTCCCCGCTGTTTAGGATGTATTGCGTCTTTGTTTATGCTGTGGGTAGTACTGGAAGTGGTAGATTGGCATTAACTCATTACAATTCCTGTAACTTTTTCTTGGGATTGCAAATATAAACTCCTTGAGCTCTCTATGCCTCCTGCATACAGGGTGATATCACAGGGCCTGGAAATAAAAGTAAAAACCAAACCAGGGCAAAAACCCTCTTGCTGGGTGTAGTGGTGGATACATTGTGTCGTGGCGGTTCCACAGTCTGGACTGTGAGGCCCCCAGCCAGAGAAACTTAGCAAAAAAAGGGACAGAAAGGCATTGAGAAGGAGTCAACATTCCGCTTGCTCGCGGCTTGAACCTCATCTCCTGGCTTCCAGGGCAGTGTCTTCGGCCTCTAACTTGAATCCTTCAGCTTTCTATTGCAGATTCTTCAGCCTTCCATTGAAGACCCAACAGCCAACTGTTAGAGACTGTTGTAGGTGGAACGCAGCAGTGACCTTCAGGCCTTGGGACTGGATCCTTCAGTCTTGGATCCTCAACTCTCTGCCCGCTTCCTGATCTGGCTCTGAGACTGGTCCACCTTGTGTTATATCTGTTCTTTGTATTATATTCATTCCTGTAGTAAAACCCTGGCTAATACACTGGTGGAGACACCTTGCTGGGGGAACCGTTACCTCACCATCTCAGGCAGCCTCTGAGTTGGGGACCAGGTCATTGCGGATCCTGTGGTCTCAGGGCCCAGCACACAGGACCACCACAGCCCTGGCTGAGGCCCCAGTGGCCTGATACTGAAAGGCCAGTCCTGTACCCCACTTGTGCCTGCTGTCACACTGTCCCAGGGCAGTGGGAAGCGAAAGCATTGGTGAACATTCCTGGGGCACACTTATGACCCTTGGCCAAGGGACGGCCGGTGCCAAGCTTGGCTGCAGTGGCTGTCCCACCTAGAGCTGCTAGGTGAGTAACTCCACAAATAGGAACTGAGGCCTGGGCAGGACCCTGAGCTTCTGTGGTCGCTTCATCTTGCTGTGATGTAGTTATGTCCTCCCAGGGGCAAAGGACCTCACTGGTGACTGACTCTGCAGCCCAGAAGCTTGGAGGGAAGCTGGGACAACATGGGCAGTGTGGCCTTGGGATGCAGGGGATGGAGGGTGTGCCTGGGCCCTGGACGGCAGTCGTGCAGTTTCTGGTGGTGACAGCCAGTGTGTGCGGAGGATGGGGGATGGGGCTGTCCGTCCTACCTGGACCCTTACACCCCATGGCAGCTGCCGTGGTGGGGCTTGCAGAAACCGGACCTACCCAGACAGTCCTGCCGGCCAGGCTGTAGAGGGCAAAGCCCACTGTGGCAGGCAGGCCTGCCATCCAGTGCTTTGGCAGGCTGAATCAGGAGGAGCACAGTTCCTAGCACAGCTGGGGCAACTTTGCAACTCAGTGACACCCTGACTCAAAACAAAAAGTAAAAAAGGCGTGGGTGTGCTGCTCAGTGAGAAGGCCCTGTCCCCATTGCTGCAAAGGAAGAAAGAAAATCTGGAATGCGAAGGAAGAACGCCTCCTGCTCCATCAGGGAGGGGCCTGGGTCTGGTGCCTGAGTGTCCCAGCTCTGGGGCTGTCCTGGTCCAGAGACACTGCTGCCTGTGCTCTGCTGAGCCCCAGGAAGATGTCTTTCAAGCCTCTTCAGCTGCTATTCACCTCCTCCTCCTGATGACAGACAGCTACCCTATTCCTGCCACATATCTCTGGAGGCACCATCATCGTCCCCTCAAGTGTGAGTTCCGGCTGCTTGGTGTGGCCACCCCGGGCTCCTAGGGGTTAGGGGCTGAGTGGCCCCTGGCTTCCGCAACCACTGCCTTCAGCCCCGGCCGCCCACCCACAGATGCAAGCTTCCGCTGTCCCACGGAACATCTGCCCGGAAGCCACCCTTCCTGCCCGCCCTCACGGCTGCCTCTGCCCCCTCTCAGCAGGTGGCACCAGCACTGCACCCCGACAGCTGTGCTCAGCTCTCTACCCCCACATGGTGTCCAGTCCTGGAGGCTGTTGCCATGGTGTGGTGGGGACTGTCCCTAGCTTGCCCTCTGCATGTCCATTGCTTCTCTGCCCCGGGGCCCCTCTGCCAGCTTTGCTGGTTCAGGACACTGCTGTCCCCCAATCATTGCAGTGTCCCTAGGCCACCTCCTCACCTGTCACCTCCTTTCTGGAAGACAACCAGGTCCTGTCCCTTTCCCATCCCAGGTTCCCACTCACCTGGGGCCCCAACTCCCTCCTGCCACCCAGCCCTGACCTGCAGCCTGGCCACCCTTCCTCTGTGGCTCCCTTGTGGCCTCCTCTGCCCCAGCCCTGGGACCCCAGGCCCCACTTGGTTCCTGCCCCCCCTTCCTGATGCTGCCCACCCAGGTGGACATGACTGCTGTCCTCTGCTCAGTCTGTGGGCGAGGCCTCCACTTCCTTAGCACTGTTCTTCCGAGGACAAACTTGGTGCCTGATGGCTGAGGGTGCTGAGGTTTCCATCTTGTCTATTAGACATGTGACTGACCAATTGAAGATGCTGTGAGTTTAAATCTGCAAACAAGGACATCTGTGGAATCCGGGCTGGCCTCCAGCTGTGACCCTCTGGCCTCAGCTCCAGAGTGCTGGATCGCATACCCAGGAAATGGCTGATCTTGAAGGGCCTTGGACACTCCGAAGCTTTGTCATCTGTGGTCTCAGCTCCCCAAGGTCAGCCTCCTTCTCTCTCTGCCCTGCTCCTCCTATGGCCACCGAGGTCCCAGCCCGCCAGGCCCACACCAGCTGGGGATGCTGAGGGTAGTGAGAATCAGCTCTCTGCTTTCTCTCCCAGCACCCAGGGCCCGCAGGCTGGTGCTGTGGCCGCCTGAGTCTCTCCCTCACTATGTGCCTTTTCCAGCTGCTCCCAGCTACTCTGAAGGCCCCGCCCCACTGCCAACCCCGCTGGACACCTCTGGGACCTCTGAGGGCTAGTCAATCAGAAGAGTGAGCCCTTTCTGCCAACCCAGAGGAGCCCTAGGATAGGGTTCCTGTCATCATGGGGCCCTGGGCCCCTGGGGTGACCGTGCCCAGCAGGGCCTCAGGAGCTCCCTGCCCTTGCCTGGCTCCCTGGCCTGTGCTCCTCCGCTGGTTCACCTGACCAGTGCTCTCCTGGCTGGTCAGCTGGGCTCCATCTGAGAGTGTCACCAGCACCCCTTATGCCCCTTCCTGCCTTGGAACACTTACCCAAGTCAGTGACTCGGGGGCCACAAATTTCGCCTTGGTTGTTACCACCCAGGAGCTGCTGAGGCCAGGAATGCCACAGAGGCTCCGGCTGTGTTCCCTTTCTAAGCCCCAGTGTCACTGTGGCCACGCTGGGCAGTACACACAGGATTCAGCCCAGCAGACCCCAGTCCTGGGGCAGTGCTGCCGACTGAGCATGCCCCACCTCGCTCCAGCGCCTACAGCTGGGCTGCATGGGGACCTCAGGGCCAGGGCCAACCGTCTTGGGAGGACAAGGCTACTTCCTAGGCAGCTGCTATCATCAGCCATCTATGGCCACAACTAGGCGTCCTAGGCAGTGAGGGGTGCAGCTGGGGCTTGGTGACCCACTGTTCTCCATCTCTGAAAATTCCACTCCCTCCTGCTGGCTGTGAGGCACCTACATAGAGCCTTCTGCTCTGGGTTCTGGGTCCGTGAGTTCACCTGTTCTCTAGCATTCGTCTGTGACCTAAAATAAAGTCCTGCAGGTCACTCACAGATGCCTACAGATGGTAGAAATCAGGGTGGCACCTCCCCGGCCAAGCAGGATGGGTTGGAACAGGAGTGCTCAGGTCACACAGAATCATGGTGGTGAGGGCTCTGGGGACCCAGCGTCACCTACGGAGAGAGCAACCCACCTCTCCTGGCCTCCTGTCTGTCTCACAGGGATCCTCACCCCTGTGTCCCTGCTGCAGTGAGCCCTCTGCCACCAGCCCTTGAGAGCCAGCAGACACCAGCCCAGAACTGTGAGCACAGGAGCCTTTCTTTGTGACGTTAGCTCACCACTGGTAGCTCCTTATAAGCAATAGGGAACAGACTGAGACCTTTGATTGGTATATTTTAAGATTCTATTTTCTTTTACAAAATCATCCATCTGCAATGGATATAAATTTACGAAAGGAAAACTACAGATCATGGCAGCGTGGCAGGGCAGCCTCCAAGCACAGAGGAGACCGTGGCAGGAGGGTCACTCAGCTTGAGGCCAGCCTGGGCCACAGAGTGAATCAGGGCCAGCCTGAACTATACACCAAGACCCTGTCTCAACACAAAACCCAACCAAACCAAAACAAAACAAGGATCTTTCTTCTCTGTAGAACTTGAGAATCCCTGCCGTGAGAGGCTATGGAGGACTGAGGGTGGGAGGCAGGCCTGACGTGCAGGGCAGATGCTCCGGAAAACAAAAGGGAAGGCAGTGGGCCCTGGCAGTGTGGGTAGGAGCTGTGCAGAGCCTTGGGGTCTCTGTGGGAGCAAGGCAGAGGTGGAGTGGGCCTGGGTCCGCACACCCCACGTGCATGTGCATGAGTGCGGGCATGTGTGTGTGTACTGTGTGTGTGTGTGTGTGCATGTGTGTGTGCATGTGCTCCACAGTGCATGTGCATGGAGCGGGCATGAGGGAGCCACCCTGGAGGCTCTGGTGTGAATTGAGTCAGGGCTGGACCACGCTGAGGGTTGTGACTCTGTGTGGACAGGCTGTGGAAAGCCTTTTGTCCATCTGAGTGGGCAGTGAAATGCCCCTGCCTGAGAGGTCAACAGCAGATGTATTGGAGCAAATGAGCTTCTGCAGAGAATAGAGTTCCCCTCTTGCATCAGAATGTGTGGGAACTTGGAAAAGGGCACCTGGATGGGGGTTCTGGGAGGAGGGGAAGGGCACCCCCACAGTTGGCCGTAAGCAAGTCTGCACCCTGAATCCCTGATCCCTAGACCTCCCAAATGTTACCATCTACAGCAAAGGGACTCTGCGTGGTCATTTTGACCCTGGAGAGGAGCCAGAAGCCGCATGGTGCCAGCTCCGGCGAGTGTGGTGGTGAGGAATCAGCCTTGGTCTCCAGCAGCTGCCTTCCTGCTGGACAGCGCTTGGAGAAGCAGGCACCATAATGCTGATCATACCCGTAATGACCTCAGGAAAGCGTGCTCTAGAGATGCTGCAGAGGGCAGCAAGGACCGTGGGGTCTGTGTTCACAGCGAGGGGAGGGCCCGAGGGGTTTCAGTGGCACTGTGTCTTTTCCTTCGATGATGTTTAGATGCAGGGCCTCTGGAGGTCTCCTGTCACCTCAGCCTGCCCTGGAGCTGGACACAGAGCTAGGGCCTGAGTGTCTGCCTTGCTGGGCTGCTGGCTTTGGTCTGACTGCCGGCTGCGCCCCACGATCACTTTCTCAGTTCACTCCCTGCTGCCATGATGCGGACAGCTGTGCAGTGGGTCTCTCCATCACAGTGCAGCTAGCACTGCGTGCCAGGAGGCAACATGTCCACAGCAGCCAGGCGCAATGGGCCAAGTCCTCAGGACCTGTGAGTGCTCTAAACTCCTGCTTGAGACTGTGGGAGTCAAGCACTGCATCCCCCCAAGAGAGCAACAGATGTGGGGAAGCGGGCCTGTGGAGAGGCTGCCAGACCCCAGGGCACAGGTGCCAGGTGGAGCGGAGTGTCTGTCTCACCCCCAGAGGTTCACATCTTGTGCCAGGTTTCCTCCCCAAGACATGTGATGCGGGACATGGGACACAGAGCGTAGCCCTCACTGTTCCCCTCAGGAGGCTGAAGGGTGGCTCTGAGGTATGGGCAAGGCCGTGGGCTACATGCATGGCTAGGGACAGGGAGGAGGTGGTGTCTCCTCAGGGCCCTGTGCCTGTGCCCAAGGTTGCCTTAGCCCTCTCCCTGGTGTGGAAGATGTGGTTTCCCACTGCAGAATTGTGGAGGCCTCCACTTCCGGCCTGTGAAGCTGGGCTCTGCTCTGGCCCTGCCTGGCCTTTGCCCTCTCCAGTCCCACCTAAGATTAAAAATGCAAATGTGTATTGTTAAAACACAGCCTTTGGCCATGGGCTGGGGCTTCCTGGATGTCCTGGACTGCACAGGTGGCTACATTCTGCTAAGGGCCAGGCCTGGCTCAGCAACTAGAGAATCATACGCCAGACAGAAGTCAGTACCAGGAGAGGGGCATCATTGCTCAGACACTGCCTGGCCTTATGGCTTAAGAGCTTTGGGGATTAATCTGGAGAGGTTTGGAAAGACTGCCCTGAGTTAGGCCCTACATGCTGTAAATTGTATGGGAGACTGGTCAGGGCCTGGAAAATCAGGGTCTGATAGAAATGCTGCTGTTAAAGTGGGGCTACAGGAGCTTCTACTGGGAAGTACGCACTGGCCTGGCGGCAGGCTGCTTGGTTGTGCATCTGTCTGCCTTTTGTTGTGCTTAGAGATATTTCCTGGGTAGCAGAAAGGTCTCACACTATTCTGTTGTTGGGGCCCTGGCACAGCTACTATTGAGAGTTCAGGGCAAGATCTACGTGTGCAACTAAGAGTGAAGAGCCAGCTGTGTGATTTGAAGCATTCGGCCAAAGGCAGGCTCAGCAGAGCTGTGGATTGCAAGGTTGGAAAAAAGAATGTGCTGAGAAGGAACAGAACAATGGAAAGGGAGCTGAAGCCTTTCACCTGACTGGCGAGTGCATTTGGATTGCAGGAGATGCCTGTTTTCCAGTCTTGCCATGCCCTGTTGTTAAAAGTTAATGGAAGCAAGGCCTGGGATTACAGTAGTTCTTTAACTTGATTTTAATGTAGGTTTTAGATATGTTTGTAATCAAGTTAGTTTGCCCAAGTAGTATAGTTTATTTTTTTATTTTTATTTTTTTTGTTTTTCTTTTTTTTTTTTTTTTTTTTTT
>PVKA01013289.1:0-14522 GCA_004027165.1 Ctenomys sociabilis | reverse complement strand
TTACCTAAGCAAGCGCTTAGTCCGCTGAGCTATACCGCCGGCCCTGAAGTAGTATAGTTTAAACCTTGACTTTTGATCATCCTTTTAATGTTTTGCTTTTGTTGCTGAAATGAGTGCATGAGAATTGCATAGATAGCATCGGTGTGCTTGTGTACATCTGAACAGACCAAGACGTGTTAGCTTCACAGATCTGGCACTAGAGACTGTGGCTTAGGAAATGTCCTTGTTACCAAGTTGACCAGGAGTGGACTGTGTGGACTGACAACTGGTGGTCAGCTTGTCGCACACAGTTGAGCCAACTCGGCGAGGTTCCGGGTGTGGCCGGTCGACCCGAGGATTGCTGCCTACAGCATAAAAGGAGAAACGAGGGGAAGATGGCCTGCTGATCCTCCTGGAGGAGTTTGTTGTGCTGGCTTCCGTGGCGTGAGTGCAGCTGTTCTCACCACTGGAGGAGCCTGGGACCTCCCTGTCACTGAGGACGGCTGTGGTGCCTCTGGGGGAGCGTCGCTTCCTGCCTCCAGTGCAGATCCCGCTGCCTGCTGGCACAGGTGCGTCATCACACTGGCACGGGCTTCCTGGCTCCCACCACTACTGACTTTTGGGCCTCCCCAGGGCAGATTCTCAATACAGACTCACAGGAGGCCTTCTCGTGGGCTCTAGGTCTTCAGCTGGACTCACCCTTTGGGTCTTCAGTGCGTGCACAGATCTCCTGCCCTCTTTTCCATTTGATTCTTTGGATGGCTACTGTAAAACAACCCTGTAAATTGTGCATCCTGCATTAAATTGTTCGTTTTGGGCACCCTGACCACAACAACGATCCTTATCCTTGTGTCCCTACCCAGCCCAGCGCCAGCAACAGAGCACGGGCTCAGGGAGCTGTGAACCTGGATGGTTCATGAATTCTCAGTCCCCTATGGAGTATCGCTGTGCTCTTGTGTGTCCCAGGCATCACACCTGGCCTGAAATTGGTGCATACTGGGGCCATTCGGGAAATAAATCCTGAATAACTTACCGTCAGGAGGCTGGGAGAATTGTAGACAGACCAGCGGGAGTGGTGCGGAGCTCGCTCCTCCCCCTGGCCCGTGGGACTAGGGTGTGGACTGAGCCACACACAGGAGGCTGGGAGGAGCGGCCGAGTGGCGGCCGGGGGTGCCTGGTACCTGGGCCCTTCCCAGAGCGTGTTCTCCAGGTTGGACAGGATCATGAGAGTGTTAGGGACCCTAAGGCACCACAGTGCCAGCACTCACTGTGAGTTCGGGTGCTGCACACACCATGCATTTTCAGGAGGCAAAAACCACAACCTTATTCAACAAAGAGACTTTAGCGGAAAAGACCATTAACTAAGTGCAACATTGTCAACCAGGCTAAAACCAGCTGAATTAGTCCACCTGCCCTGCTCTAGAAAAACCTCGTAACCAGGCAGCTGAGAACCCACAGAAATTGCTCTCCACAGGTCCAGGGTCCAGAAAGTCCAAGGCTGACACGCCGGCAGAGGGTCTGGCAGGGCCGTGTTGGCCCCTGCACACGTTCTCAGGCTGTGTCCTCGGGGTTCCCAGCCCTGCAGTGAGGGCATTGTAAGGGCATCTAGATGTCCCCCCAAAGTCGTAGGCACCCATAGGCGGGGCTTTACAGAGGTGGTATGTCAGAGTGCATGCCTGTGGATTAAGGGTATGTGATACGGAATTAGTCCACCATTGGGATTAGCACAGTTCTGAGTGGGGCTGAGCAGATCTACCCTGGGCGTAGGTGAGACCCCAAAGTCTTGTAGCTTGGATGGGATAAAAGGGAAAAGCAGGGTCGTGGCTGCCGCTGCTTGGCTGCCTCCTGCCCACCCCGCCATGCGCTGTCCCTCCCTGTGGTGCCCTGCTGCCATGCCACCCTGCCTTGGAGCCAGCCAGCCGTGAGCATGGACCGGAACCTCTGCAGCTGGGGGCCAGCCCTGACTCTGCTCCTTTGACTTGCGGGCATCGGGAGTTTTGTCTCAGCAACAAGAAAAGTGAGACAGGCACCAAGCCTGTTCAGGAGGCCTCAGCCCTTGGGGCCCAATCATCCCTACCCCCCGACACCCGAGCCTTCCAGGTTAGGGTTTCTAGCATGAACTTGGAGGGGGCACAGCAGCCACACCCAGGCACGAGGGCCCCAAGGAGAAAGCAAGCACATTATTAAAGTCAGGGGCTCAGACAGGCAGGGGCTGAGCCTTGAGGTGGGGACCTGGCGGACTGCATCAAAGCCTGGTGAGGTGAAGTCCATGTTATGGGTGCTGTACAGCCCCAACTGCAGCCAGGGTTCAGAGGCTGCGCCAGGCCAAGGCTTGCAAAGGGGAGCCAGGCAGGAAGAGCAACTCCAGGTGCAGAGCTGGGGTGGGGCGAGGCTGAGCAGAATGGGGTTTGCAGAGACTAGGCAGGACCTCAGTGTGGAGGTACTGCTTCTGCTCACAGTGCAGATGAAGGAACCTGGGTCTGAAGGTCTGGGGACTCCTTGAGAAGTCCAGGCCGCAGAGCAGGATGGGAAGCCCGGTCCTCCCTGCTTGCAGTGGCAGCATCCTTCCGATAGGGGGCAGCACAGATTTGAAGTCTCCTGTCAGGTTGGCAGCTGAGGTGGGCAGGTCATCTAGGAGCAGGGCACCTTGGAAGTCCTCAGAGTCTCTCCATGCACCACTGAGGGGCCACGGCTGTGATCAGCTTTGCAGTGGCTCACAGCTTCACAGCTGGGACATGGACCCTGCCAGCAACACCAGACAATGCTTTCCTTGTTTGCAAGGAGAGACTCTTCAAGAAGGTTGAGATCTTTGCTTTAGGCCTAAAATTAGCTGCCCAAAATGCCTCTCCTTCCGGTTGCCCCAGAAGCCTCCTTGTCTCCTTGAGCCGGCACACAGGTGCCTGCAGGACAAGGCACCTGCTCCTCGATAGATCGCCTTATCTGCAGGGAGATATGCGGGCTCTTGAGGGTGGGGTGGGCTGCAGGGATTTCCCTGGCACATGCATTGTCCCCAGTGACAGACAACCGTGTTAGGACATGCTTCCTCCCCGTCACTGAGGCCAAATGCCCAACACTCTCGGCTCAGTGGATGAGGCTTTGTTTTGGCTTACAGTTTGGAAAGCCGGGCTCCAAGGCAGGGTGGAGAGGTGGAGGGGCACAGCAGGGGAGAGCTGTTCAGGCCAAGGGGAGCTGACAGCTGGGGGGCTGCTGAGCTGGGGGTAAGGAGCAATCGCGCTAACACAGGGCAAAACCCAGAAGGACAATCATTAAATCTCCTGGCACCATGTCTAGAGCCCAACTGTGGTGAGCTATGAATTCCAAAGGGCTCGGGGCCCACAGCTAGTCACTGCCATTGGGCATAGCCTTTGTGGCTTCGCTCTCGGGCCGGCCTTGCTCACTCCTTGTGCTTTCGTCAGACAATCGTGTGTGTTCTGGGCATCCCCAGCCTTCTGGGGTCTCCACGTATAGTCGAGAGCCCACCCTGGTCCTCATCTCAGTCTGGGAATGTGACGTTTGTAATTCCATGGATAAATCCTGTTGAGTCAATCCCAGCCATTATACCCAGTGCGACCCTTGGCAAGAATAAATACGCTAAGGCATGTTGGAGTTATGGGGAGCCCCGGGCTCCTAAGTCCAGCCATAATGATGGCTGTGCAGAACAAAGGCCTCCGCCCAGGGCTGAACCCAGGTTCTACTCATTCAGGAAGGAGGAGTGCGTGACTGAGGATGGTGAGAATGGCAGGAAGTTGTGAGTGCTGTGAGCTGGGCTGGGAAGGAGGCCCGCACTCACCCCTGTGGTATGCAGAGAGAAGGATGTGCAGAAGCAATTTGCATGACACGACTGAGGTAGCGTCTAGTGCTTTGGGGTCCAGTGCTTCAGCTCTGATGCATAGTATTTCAAGCCCCGGACGTCCTAGCCTCTGTCTCAAGACTTGATCCCAGCCGACTGTGGAGCACTGGCCCTTCATCCTGGCTCTACCTGGCTCACGCTAGGGAGCGGCAGCAGGCTCTGAGGAACTGTGCCTGCTGTCTTTGCAGACTCCCGCCAGTACCCAGCTAGGTGGATGTGCACTGCCTAGAGCCAACTGAAGGACGAGGACAGGGCCTAGCCAGCTCTGTACATATCATACAGGGTAACAGGGTCAGGCTCGGCCAGAATGCAGGCTCCTCTCGCACAGAGGGCTGCCCGGCGGTCTTCCACCACTGCACCTTCGGCTTCACACTCACAGCTTCACACGCTGTCCTTTCAGGGGCACACTACCGGGCCCCTCGCAGGCCTCCTGAGATCCTGGTGGAAACCATCCTGACCCCACAGTCCTGCACTCTGCACGCCTAAGGCCAGATGCCAGTCCGCCAGCAGCTAGAGCGGTAACCAGGCTCACGTGTGTCATGGGTGTAGAAGTCTCTGAGAGTCTAGATGGCTGAGTACTGTGACCCGGATTCTGCCGAACAGACTCCTAGACAGTCATTCATCTGAGCACAGTGGCCCAGATCTTCCCTCTCAGATCTTCCATTTCTGCACTTTTGAGCCTGTGGAAGGAGGGGGTCTTGCTAGTTCTTTGTGTGTCCCCAAGGGATTTTCCCATTGTTCTGCTATAAGTTACATGGCTTCTTTTCAACATTAATATTTTCAGCAACTAGCTTCTCTGCTCCAACTTTGTCAGTTGTCCTTTCTGAGGAAACTTAAAATCTTTTTTTTTTTTTTTTGGTACTGGGAATCAAACTTACAGCCTTTAGTTTGCTAGGTAGGCACTGTGCCACTAAACTACATAGCCAGCCCTTGAAAATTTTTTTAATGGGTTTTTTGTAGCCATGCCTCAGCTGGAATGCTAGGTTGCCCTGAAATTTCTTCCCAAGGTTAATTACAGGTGCTGCCCTTAATCTTTAGGATATGAGAAAAATATAGACAAATTTTCCGCCAGCACGTGGCACGCATGCAAGACCTCGGGTCCTGTGGCCAGTGGAGGCCTTCCCGACTGAAGCCTGTACACACGGTCTTTTCTCACCGTCGCTCCCAGCGTTCTGGCCTTCTAAGCTCCAACCAGAATGTCCGCAAGCTTGGCTCACATTCCGGCATCCTTGGGCTGCTTCTCTGGGCAGCATCTGAGTACCTTTCCAAACGGTCCCCTGCCTTGACGAGTCCCAAAGGCCTCTGAGCCACACTGTGCAGGACATCCCGAGACAGCCCCACCCTCAGCACCAGCCTGCCTTAGCTGCTTTCCGCATCAGTGGACAAAATACCTAACAGCAGCATCTCCAGGAAGGAGAGGTCCATGGGTGGCTGTCTGCAGGGCGGGCCAGCATGGCCTTTGGGCTGCACCCTGTGACCCATCTCCCAACAGCAAGTGGCTATTCTGCCCCTATGGTCCAATACCCTCCAGAGCCCCCCTGTGATGGCATGGGGTTTGGGGGACCTTGAGATAGAAGCCATCACGCTATAGAAGCCCCAAACCTTAGGCACAGCATTGGCTCCTCCTCGGCCCCAGTGTTCCTGAGGACCCTGAAGATGCCAGGGAACAAGTCCCACAGGTTTGGCCCTGTGCACCCCTCCCCATTGGTCAGGTAGGTCTCACTCTGGACGGGCACACAGAACACTCAGGTTCTGCCAAGCTTCCCAAGGGCTCCCTGGCCTTCCTCAACAGTCTGGGGTCTTCTACCCTTGAGGCCACCTCTCCCGCTCCTCTTCTGCTCCCCTCATCCCACCATCTTCCTCTCTGCTCTTCAGCTGCAAATCTCCTTCAGGTTCGGGAGCTGCAGGGTCCATCCTGCCCCTCCCTCCACCCAGCACCTCCCTTCCCCCCTCCTCTTCCTCTGTCCCTCCTCCCCCTTCAGCACCCTCCATCTAGGTGCTGAGTCACCCCCTCACCTCCTCTGGAGGTCACTGACAGTCTGGTCACTGTTGATGTCTCTGGCTTCCGCCACAGTGACTGCATTTTAGTGGCCTGGGTGCCATCAAGCTCCTGCACTGATGCCCGGCCTCTGGCACGCAGCAGGCACGCAGCGAAATCAATTCAAATCAATCAAAGTGAAATTTAAACAACAGCAGCAAAAACATCAGCAAGGACTTTTTCCAGTGGCTTTGATGTAGCCTTGTCCCAGTGTGTAGGGCCATGTGACATGTGGACCCCTGGCCTACAGGTGGGGTCCCAGCTCCCATAGCCCCTTCCCTGAGGGGACACTGAACCTCTGCAAATTCCCCTGGTCAAATTCTGGACAAGCTCTCCCCCTTGGACACACAAATCCACAGGGAAGAGAGGACATTAAACAAAACTCATTGCTCCAGCCTCACCACACTGACCCCTATGGGCACCACACAGACTTGTGTCATGAAAAGTATCCAAACAGCTGGGTACCCCAGGCCCCAGACCATTAACTCAAAGGACAGAGCTCACTCAGTATCATTCAGCCACAGGATGGGAGATTTCCAGGGTTAAAAATTCTCCTGAAGGGGACGGGAAGGTAGCTCAGTAGAATAAGCACTTGCCTGGAAAGCACAAGGGCCTGAGTTCAATTCCCAGTTCCGCAAAAAAAATCCTCCTGAAATTGATGCCCTAAGAAGCGAAGCCATTGGCTGAACCAGCTCCAGTGAAGCCCAGCATGTAGTGCATGTCTGTAATCCTAGCATTCTGGGAGGCTGAGGCAAGAGGATCAAAAGCTCCAGCCCAGTCTGAGTAATTGAATTCCATGAAATTCTGCCTCAAAATTTAAAATAAAAAAAGGGACTGGGAATGTAGCTCAGTGCAAAGGCCTTGGGTACAATTCCTAGTACTGACAAAAAATAAAAAATAAAAACCTATAGCATGTCAGGCATTTAGCAATTTAACATGCTGGCATTATTTAAAATTCACAACTACTATTTCCATTGTATAGGTGGCACAGTTGTGCCAGGAAGGTTTTAGTTGGATGGACGGGTAGGTGGGTGATGGGTGGGTGTACGCACGTGTACGCAGTGGGTGGAGGAATGGGAGACTGGGTGGGTGGGTAGATGGGTGATAAAGGGTGGACAGACAGATGGATGGGCAAATGGATGGACGGATGGAGAGATAAATGAATAAACAAATGTATGAGGAGTGGATGGCGGTAGGTGGGCGCATGCACACATGGTCAGCGGATGCAGAGCTGGGTGGCTGGATGGAGGCCTTGCTTGACAGACCTGAGAAGCAGGCAGAGTGGCCATGTCACACACTGCTTAACCCTGAAGCCCACAGGAGGGGCTCTGTGTGTCCCTAAGCAGTGGCCAGACAAGGCTGGCGCTGCTCTTAGGGGCAACAGAGTCACTCATTTTAGACCTAAGTTATGGAGAGAATCTTCCTGTTCCTAAAATGGAGATCTGGGGACAGGGCAGGAAGGCAAAAAGGAATTGATTGCGCGATGTGCATGCACCAGCTCCCCATGGTGGGTGGAGCCGTCATGCGTCGCAGACTCAGACTGACAAAATGAAAAAAATAAAATGGTGGTTCAGAGCTGGAGGGTTTTCCTCAGTTCCACTATTTGCTTGCTGTGTGTGGGCTGGGGAGACAACTCAGCAGAACAAGGCCTGCCTGGAAAGCATAAGACCCTGAGTTTGATTTCCAGCACCAAAAAACATCTTGCGTACTGGGTGGTGCTCGGGTAGCGGAGCCCCTCTGGGTTTGGCTTCCTTATCCGTAAAGCAGGGAGCTACTGACCCTGCAGCCCATGGAAGGGGCTGATTATGTCAGTTCCCCCCTCTGCCTTGGACAGTGCAAGATGGCTGCAAGGTGAGCAGGAGGTCAGAGTCCCATGGGGGCATCCAGGCGGATGAGTGGCCTGGCTCCTTGGGGTGGGGAGAGGATCCTTTCATCAGCTGGTCACGGAGGCAGGGAGGACGCTGAAGGTCGTTGCTGCCCTCGATGGTCCCTGAGGAGCTTGGGCTCAGAACTCCCGACACCCTTCCCTACCCCTGGGGCGGGAGGGGGGCAGGTCGTGGATTGGCACGAGTGGCCGCGAGGACCCCGGCAGCCAGGGGCAGCGTCCTTCCCCACTCGCCCAAGGGAAGGCCGCAGAGGAAACGGGCTCCTCGGGGGTTCTAGGCTGGGATGACACGGGGAGACACAGCAGCAAGGCCATGGGGGTGGCTGCCTGCAGCTCCCTGTGTCGCCTGTCACCTGAGGGAAGGGGCAGACCCTGCCTGAGGTCCGTTCTTCAGCTCTGTGTCCGGGACATTTGTCTTCACATACTGTCTCCTCACTCACGCTACCACTGATGCTGGCCTGCAAGGAGGGCAGCACATGTCGGTGTCCCTGAGGAAGATCCCTCAGAGGTGCGAAGGTGCCGGGTGCATACCAGGCTACACCACACCCTCCTCCGTGTGCGGGGCTTTGCCTGGGTGTGTGTGTGTTACAGCGGCTCACAGCAGGGGCTCTTGTGACCCAGTGTCATAGATGGGGACGCTGAAGCTTGGAGTGACTGGCCCATGACCACGAGCTTAGCCACTTTCCTGTCACAGGGACAAACTGCCTGACGCCTGCAGCGTTAAGGGGGACAAGCTTAGTTTGGCTCAGATTTTGGCCCACGGCTGACCACTCCACAGCAGAACTGACTGGCAGAGGGGCCCGAGGGGACGGAAGGGGCTCATGGAGGTAGGGGCCACAGACAGAGCCCACCCCACCAGGTCCACCCAGTGGCCGCCTCCAGCAGTGCCCCTTCAGACCAGGGACACAGCACCCCATGACCCAATGACCTCCATGAGAATTTGGGGGATGTTGTGGGCCTGAACATGTGTGGTGCTGGACCGAGACCGTGGTGTCTGCCTCCAGGGGACGCACAAGGGCAGCCGTGTCCCTGCAAGAGGCTGGCAGAGGGCGGCTCCGGGAGGGTGCTTACCAGGCCGGCCCTCCCCCGCACCTGCTGCTGCCCGGCCCGCGTTGCCCACCCTGTGTTTGCTTCTCACGTCGCCCCCAGAAAGGGGCCCAAGAACGAGACTGATGTGGACTGCAGAGCTGAGCGCTGTGGCCCGTTCACCTCCCATCAGCTTGGCCGGGGCCTCAGGGCTGTGCCTACTCCGCTCGAGCCGTCCCAGCTCCTCCCCAGATGCAGTGCCCACTGCAGGCGGGGTCTCAAGTCCCACGCGTGGAGGAACCTGGGTTTGGTCTTTGCAGTACGCCCCGGTCATTTTCTTGTCTCTGGATGCTGGATGCTGCCCGACACCCACAAGGGACAGGCGGGACGGTTGTCAGCCGCCCCAAGCAGGGAGCCCGGGCAGGGCTGGGGGGGGAAGCTGCCCCTGCAGGAAGTGAGGAGTGGGAAGGCGAGCCCAGAACGCCAATGGCCCGTCTAGCTGCAGTCTGCAATAGCATGGATAACCAAACCCTTCCGAGAGGGCCGGCGCTCTGGAGACTTCAGGGGCATCTGGATAGAGGCCGTAACACAGGCGTACATGAGGCTCTGGTCAGGGGATGAAACAGGTGTGGGCTTTTGGCATGAAACTTGTGGCGAAACTTGTCCTTTCCCGGGGATCCCAAGAGGCGAGACCACCCCACAGACAGAAAAGAAGATGGAGCCAAATGAGGGCTTGGGGGTAGGGCGCCCTGGGCGGAGCTCGGGGAGCCCACCCGCCCTGTGCTCACTGGGGCCCAGCCCCGCGAGGGGTCTCTCTCCCAGCAGGCTCCGACCAGAGTGGTGTTGGTCCCTGCCGTTTCTGCTCCAGCTGGGAAGAAGGGGGCTCTCTGGGGCAGAAGGGAGTGAGGCAGGGTGGTGGCTGAAGGGCCAGGGATGCGACCCAGGCCCGCCGCTGTGCCCCCGAGCTGCCTGGGCGCAGCCACACCCGGGCACTGGGGCCTCTGCAACAGGCAGTGCGGGAGAGGACCCCATCTGGCGTGCTGAGTTAGCAGCGCCCAAAGGGCCTGGGGACACAGCTTCAGTTGCAGAGCTGTGAGTGCCACAGGTGGGTGGGTGGGGTGCAGAGGCAGGAGGTCCGCAGGTCAGCCTGGAGGATGCCACATCCCACAGGAGCCCCGAGGCACAGAGAGGCTGGCAGCAGGGAGGAGGCTGAGGTGGGGTGGGTTCCCCACCAGCATGGCCTTGAAGGCCCTGCTCCACAGGCCTTGTTCCCCTGCCTGCTGCACACTGTGGGGGCGCAAGAGGCGTGACACAAAGGTGGCCTTGTCCCTTCTGAAAGGACCAATTTAACAGAAGGCCCTGACTGGGGGTGCATTCCTTGGATGGCTCCTTTCACCCACTCCCCCTGCCCCCAAGGCTGGTGCTCAGGCTGCCCTGTGGGCGACCGATGACCCATGGCCCTACACCCAGGAGCTGAGCCAATCAGATCCCCACCCTGGAATTTGGACCAAGGAATGTGGAGTGGGTGGCAGGCGGGTGGAAGCCTCAGGAATGCATAGGGATTAGGGCTCCCTGGCCTGGCCTGGCCTTAGTGTGATAGAGCTTCCACAGCATGCTGGGAGAACGTGGCAGAGCCTCGGGCCCAGGACAGAGGTCTCCAGCCCACAGCCCAGCTCCCTCCTCCTCAGGACAGTTCAGGCCCCAGGGTACCAGGTACTTGCTGCTTGGTGCCTTTGAGACATCCACACTGAGGAGTTCTGGGAGCAAAGCAGGGTGAGCCAGCCAGGGTGGTGGCCAGCTGCCACACCCACATCCAGGGCCTTGCAGACTTTGGGGGCTTCCCTGCCCCCCAAGAATAATAGAGGTCCGTTTGTGGGTTCTGGAGCTGGACTGGCCCAACTCCAGCTCCTTGTTCCAAGGCAAGAGCCTGGGGAAAACAAATTCTTGTAGTCTTGGTTTCCACAACTTTGAAATGAGGACAAAACAGACTCCTTCTTGAGGCTGGGGCCCCGAGGGCCACTTCCTATGCCTGGGTGACTCTCCCCAGCCAGCTGAGGCGATGACCTGGGTGCATGGGTGCATGTGTGTGCCGGTGTGCGCATATGCATGCTCCTCCAAGACAAAAAGCTGAGGAATCTTCTTCCTGAGGGTTTCTGCACCTGAAAGGACCACGCTGGCCTGTCCTCCGATAGTTCTGTGCGTCTGGGACACAGTGTGATTTTTAGAGGACAGATCAGTTTGGCTCCTGGTTCAGCCCTTAGTGCGCTGCCTGCAAAGCCAAACCTTCATGGCGGAGGCCCATGGAGTGAAACCCTCCATGGTGGAAGGGAGCACAGCACCAGTGAGAGACCCTTAGGCAGCTCCTCCCGGCCAGCTCCTGCATACCACCTGCTCAGCCCTTTGCTGAGGATGGTGCCCAGGGCCTGCTCGCTCTCCAGTGTCCCTGGACCCAGGCAGGCGGATGGTGGGGCACGGGATAGTGGGAAGAGAAACTGCAGTCCAGTCCCTCAGCTCGTGCCACCTCAGGGCCGGGCTCATTCGTGGGCCACGTCCACTTCTGTCAGGCTGGGCTGCTTTCTGCTGGTGGCCCCTCAGAGCTCCAGAACTTTTCCATTGTGCTATTCATCTACAGCCACAGCAGGAGCGCCCTGCTCCATGTGGCCTCTGAATCAGCTGCCTGGGCCTCAGAGGCAAGACTGGCTTCCCTGGCCATAGTCACCTGGCCTTGACCGCACTGCCCCATCGCCCCTCTTCTTGAGCCCATTCCAGCCCCCAAGACCACCCAGTGCTCGTCCAGAACCTCAGGCTGCACGGAGCTTGATCCTTCCCTCCTGCACACGCTGTTGGTCCTCCGTGCCACTCGCCGAGCCTTCCTTTCCCAGCCAACACAGTCCTTGCGGACTTGTTCAGGGGCCGTGCCCAGCACCTCCGCAACTCTCAGTGCTGGTCACTCTCCCCCTTCTTGGATGGCCTCCTCTGGGCCTAAAAGCCCCAGCATGAGCCTCCAGCCCGAGCCTCCAGCCCGAGGCTCCCTACACTCCTCCTCTCTGGTCTAGTGACGCTGCCACCCAGCCTCGCCTGCACATTCCCCAAGGAAACCACGTTCTCTGAGGCCACAGTTCCAGGTTCAGCTGCCATGTAACAAGTGAGAAATGACCTGAAACTCATGGTACAAAGCAGCCATCAATTATGGCCCTGGACCCTGAGGCCGGGAGGCAGGCTGGTCACAAGGCAGAGCCCACATCTGTGCCACACTGCCTGGGGCCCTGCTGGAGGGTGTGAAGTCAATCTTCTCGTCTGTGTCCAGCACCTTGGCTAGGATGAGGCACAAATGAGGCTGTGACAGAGCCCTGTGTGGGACCCTGTTAGGATTTCGATCAAAAATGTTGTGATTTCAAAGGCCTCGCCAGCTTGAGGCAGGGATTTGGAGATGACTGACCAGTGGTAGTGTAGCTGACTTGCCAATAGCAGGTGAGGGCAGAAGAGGTGGTCACTGGGCCCCTTCTCCTTCCTGTCCCTCCCTGTCCTCTGCTTCCTGGTCCCCATGATGTGAATGGCTCTACTCCGCCAAGCCCTTCCTCCCAGCCTTCCAGTGTTTAAGCCAAACATGGCAGACAGCTCGAACACAGGAGCAAAGACAACCTCTCCTATAGGTTGTGGGTGTTGGGAATTGTGTCCCAGCAGCAGGACAATGACAAGGACAGCCTGTCCTGGTGAGAGCCTGGCTTCCTCACTGCAGAGAGGCCTCTGGGTAGCCCAGTCTCCAGTTCACACTTCTATGTGAACACACATCTCAGGCCGCCACTTGTTCCAGCGTCATAATAATTTTCACACACTTAGGAGCCCCATAGCATCATTTCCACCAACGTGCATTCGTCAGAGTCCACCAGAGAACGTGGACAGGGCGGTCTGCCTTCTCACGGGTGGGGATGTGGCCCTGTTCAGAACAGCCCAGGGACAGGAGGTGTCAGTGTGCTTGCAAGATGACTGCCCAGACTTTGGTGATGCCCGCTTACGCAGCTGGGATACTTTCCAATATTGCAGCCTCTGCTGACTCTGTCGGGGTGGGTCACTCCACCAGGAGAAACTGCCTCCACCCGTCTTCCTGGGGTGAGTCACAGGCCCTGTCCACCTCCTCTGGCCCTCAAGCGCCTCTGTTCCCTCCCACTGACGGTGTTCACCGGGCTTTGCTTGGCCCATGGCTGCCGCACTTTCTGCTTTTCTCTGGTGAGTCCCTACCTGCGAGTCGCGGACACCCAAATCCATTCCATCTCAGTCCTTCCCAAGGTGCCAGGCTGCACGCTGCAGCCTGGTGGTGTGTTCAGCATGACTCCGTTTCAGCAGCGCAAGCCGCACCCCCAGTCTTCCACCATTAATCTTTCTCTCTCTTCAAGGTACCCAGCCGGCCTGCACTTGGACTCCGTTCTTTCTACTTCTTACATCTACTTACTTACCAAGCTATGACCACTTTGTCTCTTTGATGCGTCTGTAACTTTTATCTGTGGCTATCAATCCAGCATTCTGGGAGGCTGAGACAGGAGAATCACAAATTCAAACTCAGGGATGGGGAGATAGGCCAGTGGCATAAGCACCTGCCTGGTAAGTGCAAGGTCCTGAGTTTAATCCCAGTTACCACCAAAAAAAAAAAAAAAAAAAAAAAAAAAAAAAAAAAAAAAAAAAAAAAAAAAAAAAAAAAAAAAAAAAAAAAAAAAAAAAAAAAAATTCAGACCAAGCCTGAGCATTCGAGACTTAGCAAGACCCTGTTTCAAAATACAAAATTAAAGAAGAGCTGAGGACGTGGCTCAGTGTGGAGGTCCTGGGTGCAATGTCCAATGCCAGCCTGTCTGTCTATCTGTCTGTCTGTCTGTCTGGCAGTTGGGCCATCTAGACAGCTCAGGGATTAAAGTGCCTGATTAAGCAGGTGCAGGGATGGGGATTCGATCCCTGGTGCACTGGGCCAGCCCCACCCAGAGACTGGGCTCGGTGGCGCAGGCCTGTAATCCCAGCGCTTGGGAGGCGGAAAACAGGAGGATCACTACGAGTCTGATCTGTGCAGTGAGACCCTGTAGACCCTGTGCTCAATACTAAATTACTAAATAAAATTAGAAGGTAGAACCAGGGAGGGCGCTATTCCGCAAGACTGAACAGCCTCCACTGCTCATTCAGTCATGGATCTATGAAATGTTTACAGGGCACAGCCTAGATCCAAAGCGGAAGGGAAAACCCAGGACATGGTCTAGTCCCTCGGGGGGGGGGGCACTGGGGCTGGGGCTGTGGCAGGCACGGCCTGTCTCTGGGGCAAACTCCAGCCTGGCGCAGAGCAAGTGGGTTAGCCAGCCAGGAGCTGCTGCAGAACCAGGCACTCCACACCCTGCCTGCTTAGAACAATGCACGTGTGTGAACACATCATTTCTGGGGGTGAACAAGCTGGGTGCAGTTTACTGGGAAGCCTCCAGCTCAGGAGCCCCATACTGAAGTGCAGGACCAGCAATCAGCTGAGCACTGGCTGCTGTGGGGCGGACCCAAGCTGTCCTTGCTGCCTGCAGTGGGAGTCAGGATTGCCCCAGAAGGAGGATACTGGGGCAGAGTGGGGTGTGTAGAGAGGAGCCTCATGGGGGCCAGTCTCCAGGCATGCCCTGTGCAGAAAAGAGTGTGTGTAAATCATGTAAATCACGTGGAGAGAGAAGGAAAGGAAGAAGGAGGGGAGAAAGGAGAGGAGAGGGAGAGGGGAAAGGGAGGGAGGG
>PVKA01013288.1:0-55406 GCA_004027165.1 Ctenomys sociabilis | reverse complement strand
TCCAATCCAATCCAATCCAATCCAATCCAATCCAATCCAATCCAATCCAATCCAATCCAATCCAATCCAATCCAATCCAATCCAATCCAATCCAATCCAATCCAATCCATTCCAATCCAATCCAATCTAATCTGGGATGAGAGGCTGTGGAAGTTTCTGTAAAAAGAGGGTTTAGTTGGATGGCTGGATGCCTTATGAGTAAATTCTGTTCCTCAAGGTGCTGAGATGGTAGTGATTATTATTACTGTCTACTATCATTATAATCCTGGGGGTTGTGAGGTTCAACTTTTAGAAACTCTCTTATTTAATTTTTACAGGAACAATTGTAGTATAAAAGAGGAAATGGAAAGCACTCATTGCTCACTAATGCAGAGGCCTGGAAATCACCAAGCTGGTTTTCTGTCCTACAAGGAAACCCCCTTACTTAGTTAGACTCTTGTTTCCACTTTGTTCTTCACCAGTAGCTCCTGCTAGTTGGTCTGAGCAGTGTGAGCACATCTGAAGCCTGAGGTGAGTTAGAACCAGAGCTGAAAGGGAGTAAGGGATTCTTCAGATCCTTACGAGGTGTTGCCATTAGTTAGAGTCTCATTCGCCATAAGATCTACAACTTATATTTGCAGATACACTTAGGAAATATTTGAAAATGCAACTTACAAAATTAGAACACAAAACCTGAAAACCATATCGTTTGATGGGGAAGAACAGGAGCTTGGTGCAAGTACACTAATCTGGGAAAAGGCGGTTGCAGGTCACCTAGGCAGTGCATCCCTACCTCCGGGGCAATGTAGTCTGGAGTCCCACAGAAAGTGTTGGTCCTTGCATCTCCTAGCATGTTCTCCTTGCACATACCAAAGTCTGCTATTTTGATGTGTCCATCTTTGTCTAACAGGATATTATCTAGCTTCAGGTCCCTGAAAAACAAAAAGCAAAGCTAAGTCTCACTTGAGTAAATACAATTAGAAGAACATTGTCATGGAAACAAGGTAGCTCATCTCCTCTCATCCTGAGGCAGTGCACAAGGGGGATATCTGGCCCTTCCTCCTCCTCCTCACAGTCCTGCTTAGCATGCCCTGTGCTTGCTGCTCTTTGGTGTTCATTCCTGGACCCATAGCTCCTGCTCAGGTCTCTCCCTGCAGCTGCCTGCCTCTCTGACAGACTCCTGCCTTAAATGCCACACTCAGTAAATGATGAATTTATGGAGCACAATCCATAATCCTGTTTGTATTACCTAGTGGATGAAAGAATGCATGTGTACCTTGGGTCACTTCTTCAGTGCAGCATCCTTCTGTTTTAAGAGAGGGCTTTCAAAAACAATGTCTGGATGTGGAGAGAGGGCTAACAGTGCAATGCCTCTTGGGCTGATGATGAATTTGGTGCAAGGAAATGTCTAATGTTGTACAAAGTGGGTACAGACAAAGCTCATTGCTCAAGGTGCTGGTTGCTGCTGCTGATTTTCTGTCTGATTTATTAAGGTCTACAACTCTGTATAAGGGGTCAGAGCCCCAACACTGAACCTAGGACCATTTTAGGAGGAAAGGATGAAGTGGGAACAACCTAAAAATATACTTACAGTATGTCATTTTCTACTATGTTTTGTGCATTTCCTTGTAAATAAATTACACTGTGCTTAAATCCATATCTGGTTGGAAAAAGCTGTTCCCAGCCAATGAAGAACCCCTGTAGACCCAGAAGGTCCCAATAACAGAATGTGCCAATAACAGGATGTCAGGTCAATATATTCTTTCTTTCACAAGCAGAATCCTCTGAGAATAGTCCCGTCTGTTATCAGATAAGTGTAACTGATAACTTCTTAAAAATAAACCAGCCATATTGTGCTTTCTTGTGATTTTACCCATTGGTCTTTACATTATTACCACCACCACCACCATCCATCATCATCATCATCATCTAAGATACCTTAAATATTTGAATCTGACATTAAATTTTCTCTCATCTTTTCTTCCCCAAGATCAGGGACTTTGTTATTCATAAAATGTGGTTTTTGGACACTTCAAATATCTAGAATTTTTAGTTTTTCCTCCTGAGAGGTGCTGCTTAAAATAGAACCAATGTCTTTCAGGAAGATGACCCAACTGGTGCAGACTACACCATCAGTAGCTTGCAGGCCCCTCTGGCTTTTGCTTAGACATTGTGTCCTTGTTTTAGGAACTTCACCATAAGAGTGCTTAATAGTGGGTTTACTGTACACAAAAACCTTCAAATATTTTTTCTACACAAACTGACACTATCCCCATTCCTTATGCTGCATCTGAAAAATTGGGTTCTTAAACATAATTTAAGTGTTTCACTTGTCATTAATTAAAAATTTTATCTTGTTGATTTTAGCCAATGGACTTTCACAATTCTTGTTTGTTGTATCACATCCAGATTTCTTTGGATGTTTGAGTTCTGAAATTTATTTCTTTAAGTCTAGGATATGTAGCTATAATGGAGATTACTGTCCTTGCTTAGCTAAGATAGCTTTGGCAGGAGTGAGAATAGCTGTTGCTCTTATCCCTTACTGGACTTAGTGTGAAGACTTTCTCAGGCTCTTTGTTTGAAGGTTCTCCTCCCAAAGGACAAAGTAAGAGATATTTAGTAGATTGATTTGATTGGTTAATTTCTTTTCCTTGTTTTTGGATGCTTGAGTTGTGACATGGCATCCTTATGAGTCTTGGTTAGGTGCCAGAGCTGCTATAGCACTTGTTCTCATGTGCACATGGATGACACTGGGCACATTCAGGTTGGCATGGCCATAGAATCCAGCAGGCCCTTGGAGAAAGAAAAAACTAGTTTGTAAAAGAAGAAGCTATAAAGTGGGCAAGCCAAGAGCAGAGAGAGAGACCATGCAAGTCCTAAGAGGAATGGAGATACAAGCGAGATACTGCCCTAGTTCTGAATGGTCTACCTTCTTGCTTCATGCAGGTTTATGTTGGTCATTGATATTCTTGACCTTCTAAAGCTTCTTCTATTTGTCTTTTTCCTTCATTAAGATGGGAGCTTCATGGAGATGGACATAAGTATTGCTTGTTATTTGTTATCATATAATGGCTCCAATAACAGTATCACATGCACATTTCATTCAATAATCTTTGTGGAATGAATTAACCTGCCATACAATTAGTGGGTTGCAAGGAATGGCCAAATAACTGTTTTCCTTAATTTTTTTCCCACTTTTTGTGATAGTAAGTTAGCCAGAGAAGTTGAGAGTAGAGCATAGTTGCTTTGGTGGAGTCAAGACTCCCAGATTTCCCTTGGCGTTGACATTTTCCATGAGGACCAGTATGGCTTTCATGTGCCCAAGTGGTTTGTAGTATTTCTTGCCTTCCTGTCACTTTTGTTTCTCTACTCTCTACCTCAAATGCTGTCACAGCTTCATAATCAAGACTAAGGATGTTACACACACAGCTGCACTATGACTTGTGCATTGTATTCCAGCAAGCCCCTGGTCTAGGCTAGGACTCACTTCCATGCTGAAGCCTCAGGTCCCCTACCTGATCCACACACTCAGCTCCATGGATAGCATTTTGTTTTCTTCTGTATGACATTTCTGCATAATTTATATCTATGCACATATGTTTTTAAAAGTTTGCCTGAAGGATGTTTTTGGGGTCATCTCTAGCAAGCCAGATCCCTAGCTCTGGTGCTATACACAGATCAGAAAAAACAATGAACATAATATCTCATATTTTGTTTTCTTGTTTGCAGTTAATGGCCAAATAAGTGTTTTCCTTAATTCTGTTTTATTAGAATCATAACTGCCAAAACCTGCTGTTGGACAGTCACATGACTGAGGCCCTGAGATACAGAGGAGCAGGTGTAACATCACATGTTTTCACCACCTGCTAGTGGAACTGGAAAGGAAGCAGCTTCTTCCAGGATGTCAGAACCTTGGCTTGGGTTAAATGCAGAAATGTGGACCTGAAAAGCATTCAGATGAAAAAGAGAAGAATCTAGAACCTTACCTCTTACTCTATTAAAAGTGAGATACTACAGACCACTTGGGCACATGGAAGCCATCGGTGGCACAGTGATAATGGGCTCTGTCCTGGTCCTCATGGAAAATGTCAATGCCAAGGGAAATCTGGGAGTCTCAACTCCACCAAAGCAGCTATGCTCTACTCTCAACTTCTCTGGCTAACTTACTGTCACAAAATGTGGAAAAAGGAATTAAGGAAAACAATTTATTTGGCCATTCCTGCAAAAACAGTTTTTTGATTCTTATAATTTTAATCTCCAATTATTATTTCTGTTCATCATTTTTTTTTTTTCTTGTGAGGAAATAAAAGCCTTCAGAGCTGATGTGATTGCCCCAGGCCACAAGGCCAGTCAGTGCGTTGGGACTCAGAACCAAGCTTGATCTTCTCTTCCATCCTTTTGTACTAAGCTCACTCAATCTTACTCATTAAACTGATTTTGCTCCAATTACAAGAATATATTTTAACTGATTCTAAAAATAAATACTCTTTAGGCCTCAGTCTAGGAATAATCAATTTCAAGTCAACTTTTTAATTTACTATCTATAAATCAGACTAGATGTGTTTGGCACTGTGAGAAAGAAGGTTACTGAAGCCTTGAGAAAGGGACACTGGAACAGTAAAGGTCCAGAAAGGTTACCCTGCAAAGCAAGATCTGCACAGGGAGAAGAATGTGGACAGAAGACCAGCCAGGCTCCCTAGAGTGACTGGAGGTGCCATAGAGTCAAAGGCACAGGACACTGTGAGGCGTGCCATGCTGGCTTCTTCTCACTGTACACCACAGGACTTCAGGATTGAGATAAGAATCCAGAGTCGAAGGCCCTAGCTTTTTCTTGTGAATGCACATTATGTGGAGACCGTCATTCTGTTATGTGGTCAGCACGAGCAAAGCTCTTCATTCAGGACAGGCACCATGGGAGCTTGGATTGGCTTCACAGTTGACTCCTACAGCCCCCCCCCCCACTTCCCTCTGTCTCCTATGAAATGATCCTGCTTGCAGGTCTCCTTGCTGCATTCATTTGGAAATATATGGGTTGGGCCCAACCACCATTAAATGTAATCTTAAACTGCCACTCAATTTTAATAGAGTAAGAGTTGAGGTTCTGGATTCTTCTGTTTCATCTGCATGCTTTTCAGGTCCACATTTCTACATTTAACCCAAGCCACGGCTCTGACATCCTGGAAGAAGCCGCTGCCTTTCCAGTTCCACTAGCAGGTGGTGAAAGCATGTGATGCTGCACCTGCTCCTCTGCATCTCAGGGCCTCAGTCATGTGACTGTCCAACAGCAGGTTTTCAGCGAAACCTAGAGACATTTGCTTAATATTTTTACATTTGCCCTTTCCTTTACTATTTCTGTATCTCTTCTGGAGTCGCACCTCCCATTTGCAAAGCTCTCTCCCTTGAAAAGTTTACCTTCTGCTAGGAAATTTTTCTTGGCAGATCTCTCTCCCCTACTAAGTTCTGAAGAGGTCTTTTCTTCCCCCTGCACTTACATTTTTAATTATATCATATTTAATTTGATTTTTAAAGAACCTACTGCCTATATCTTTTCATGTAATTCTGCATCATATTAAGCCCAGAAAGTAGCTTCTGGTGCTTAGGTCATCTATATATTTTGTGGCCACCATGATGCTTAAGAAAGGGGTATAATTCAGTAGTCAATCTCTAATGCCAGTTGTGGAGGACTTTATTATTTTTTTTGAAAGTAGGATGTTCAGGTCTTCCTACTAGATCAGCCTCATAGTGATCTGCCTGTGTACAGCCTCCCAAGAGCTGGGATTACAGGTGCATGCCACCATGACCAGTCTCAATTGTCATCTCAGCGTACCCCGGGCATGGGGCAGCACAGCAGGCCCAGGGATTGAAACCCTGGCCCTGCTCCTGCTTTCAGGTGCTTTAATCTGTTGAACTATTTGGTTGGCCCTAGTTGTGGAGGATTGATGGAGATCTCCAAAGATATGTTCTAAGCCCCAGAACTCTGAGACTGTGACTTTTTTTTGAGAGACAAAATGTCTTTGAGGATGTAATTAGGGATTTCAAAAGCTGATTATGCTGGGCTGTGTGTGTGGGTCTGATCTGTCCAGGGCTATTCTAAGAGACACACGAAGGACACACATGCATAGAAAGGGCATGTGTAAGACAGAGGAGGAGACAAGGGTGATGCAGCCACAGGTGAGAGGGCCAGGAGCTAAGAGAGGCTGGGAGGGTTAAGGAAGGGTCTTCCAGAGTGCCTGGGGGAAGCAAGACCATGCCAGCACCTTGATTTTGGACCTTGGACCTCTAGACCTGTGGTAGAATAAAGTTTTGCTTCTTTAAGACACTAAGTTGGTGGTAATTATTTTATAGCAGTCCTTTAAAACTCATATATTGGTTTTGTGAACAAACCCAGAAAATCATAATTGTATGTAGTCAAAAGAAGTAAATTAAGGGCTGGCCAAATAACTCAGCAGATTAAAGCACCTGAAAGCAGGCGCAGGGGCTGGGTGCTCAATCCCAGGGCCTGCCATGCCAGCCCCAAGCCCAGCGCGTGCTGAGATGGCAATTAAGACTGGGTGTGGTGGTGCCCGCTTGTAAATCCAGCCCTAGGAGGCTGCAAATAGGCAGATGACTATGAGTCTGATCTAGTAGTGAGAACTGAATACCCTGTAAATCCTTCCCTAAAATACAAAAAAAAAAAAAAAAAAAAAAAAAAAAAAAAAAAAAAAAAGGGAATTAATAGAAACCTCTTGTTAGATCACTTGCCAAATTAAAAATTTAGTTCACGTGACACATGAGCAGCTAAACACCTTACAAGTCAATCTCCACCTCAGCTGCACTGACACTCTGCTATCAACCTATCCATGTGCAGCTTGCTGTTTGTAGTAATCAGCGTACAACGTGGAGTCAATGACTATGCTCATTTGTAATTATTTGATGACACATTTCAGAAATCCTACAACTTTATGAACATGCTAAATGAACCCAGGGTTTTTTAGGATACATAAACAACATGATTTCTACATGTGGACAGAATGAAAGCTTTAAAATGGGCATGTTTTGATTGTTATAATACCACTTCTTACAGACCCTCACTGGTCTTTTTATTGTATATGTCCAATAATTTACAAGATGATATGAGAGAAAGAAGCACTGGGGTATGGAGGAACAAATGAGGCGCTGTCCTCCAATTTTTAGATCTATGCTATTTTTGCTAATCTTGAGAGTTTTCATCCTCAAATTCCTCCTTTCCTCCTTTCTTCTCTCATTCCCTCTCTCCTTCCTCCCTCCCTCTAACCCATCCATCTATCCATCAATCCACCCACCCATCCCATAGAATCTGTTCAGCACACAAGTACCAGTACATTTTAGATATTCATAGTCACAGTTACATAGTGAAAAATTTAAAATACATGGATTCCAATCAAGGTGAGTTTTAATGATATAAAACACTATATCTCTATCTCTGTATCTCTGTATCTCTGTATCTCTGTATCTATCTATCTATCTATCTATCTATCTATCTATCTATCTATCTATCTATCTATCTATCAATCATCTATTTGCTTGCTTAAGAAGCCTGACTTCCAAAGCTCCCCTACATCTTCAGTTCTGTTATGCTAATACTGTAGGTTCACTCTGGGAGCCTCAGGAAATGGAGGGGTCCTTCCCCTTTAAGGGAGTTTTATGGACAATGGCAGCATACACTGTAAGCACCAAAGCTTCAATATTAACCAACTCTCTGTGTGGCCTGTAGTTCCAACAATCTGACTAGAACACAATGGGACCTTTATTGGACACTCCCAGTCATTATGAGTCTGTCACAGAAGAGATCCCTCTGAGCTTTTGGTAGCTTAGCTGGCCTCCTCTCCAGCTCCTCCACTTTTCTTTTTCTGCCTTTCCCCATCTAATCTACAATGAACTGGAAACTAGACAACTAAGCCTTTGAAGATTTGTATGTCAAGTAAGTGTCAACTGTGTTTTAAGAAAAGAAGAAATAAGAATGAAGTACAATAGCTTTCATCTGATGGCTTTGGCAGCAAACCATGAAATGTTATCACAGAATGGGAAAATTTTGGATTCATGGAAGATGGCACCAGCAGTGTTCTATACTCTTCTTCAAGGCATAGAACAGCAGGTGCTGTGGATTTGTGGGTTCCCAGCCCTACTCAGGAGGAGAATATTTCACAGTGGGGGTAGGATGACCAAAATATGTTGTATGTAGGTATAATAGAACCTCAACATAGAAGGAGAACCCTTCAAAAGCATTGCAAGGTGGCCCATGCAAATATGAACAAAAGCAAGAGGTACAAATGGGATAAATGAAGGAGTAAATAAGGATATGATATGAGAAAGGATGGTACTGGAAAGAAATGAAAGGAAGAGGATTGGAGAATAAGAGAACACCATCAGATTGGAGACTTCTTGCTTTGGCAGCTGATATTTTACCTGGTTTCTCTCCAGTCATCTTTCAGGCAGTGTGGCAGGAGGTTGGGTGGGCAGTGTTCTAACATAGACTCTTACTAGCAATTTCACAACATGCAAGTGCAATGATTAAATTAAGGGGGCCAGGAAATCAGATTTCTTAGTGTTTCCTTCCAAAAAAGCACATCTTACCTGTAGACAATTCCTTTAGAATGAAGGAACTGCAGACCAAGTATGATTTCAGCAGCATAAAACCTAAGAGAGAGAGCCAAGGTTCATCATGAGTGCGTTGACAGAGAACAAAGAAGTCCCCAAAGCCAGTCTGATGTTTTATGCATGGGCATTGCTTGACTAAGTGGTATACACACATAATTTTGTTTAATTCTAAGAAGCAAGACATTATCCATACTAAACTTAAAGAAATGAAGACTCTGAGTACCCACCCAGAGCCCTGAGAGTGTGAAACAGAGCTACTGCTTAAGCCAGCCCCTCCCTTACCTCATGCTTATTCATAAAGTAGAATATTTGGACTGTCATTTTCTGCTGGTAAAATGGTATAGTATAGTAGGAAAATAGTTATCCCTTTTTTTTCAACACTCCTCTTAAAGCCCATAGACCTACAATGTGCAGTGGTTCCAAATAGATCTGGTTGGTTTATTTTCATATTGACAACATTTGGCCTGTATGAGAAATACAGTCTGAGAGGCGGAAAAAAGGATATTAGAAGATGGAAAGTGATAAGCTACTGATCTTCAATGTGACAGGCTCACAGGAAATGAGTGGCCATATCTCTAATGGCAGTAAGGTCAGATGTAAGAGTGAAGTGGGGCTTTCAGGGTCTTATGGGTGAATGCAAAGACCTTCCTCCTGGGAAACATTCAGAACAATGTGTCCAAGATGACTTCATGCCTGAGACCGGGAGATGACAGTGGGGAAATCACTGAATCCTTTCTAACAAAGATGCCCAGTGATTGCTGTGCTGCTAGAATCCCATAAAATGATCTTCGGGTGCTTTGCTGAGGATTTCTGAGGTAATGAATTGTGTGCATGCTATCCCCTGAATTTAACAAAACAGCTACTTCAGTCACAATTTGAGTAGGACCAATGGACCAAGACATCTTTCCAACTATTTTGACCTAAGACCCTCAAAGTGTTCATGCAAAGGTGAACAAAGTTTATCCAATCTTGGGGGAAGCACACTAGCATGGACCTGTCACTTATAGAAGAGCCTGATGGCATGGTTTGTTTTACTCAGGTGTCGTAGTGGGTTTAGGGCACAGGGAGTTCCCAAGGGGGCCATGTAGGCTGTGCCAGCATCACCTCACCATGGCCCTACAGGAAGACACAGCTCGCTCCCTCTCACTAGCATTTACTGCTGTTTGACACCGAAGAAGAGGAAAATTTCTTCTGAAATTGAGCAAATGTCTCTTCCAGTTTCCTCCTGTGCACATCCCAGAAGCCAGATGCTGTATGCTTTTGCGCTGGGCTTCCTACAGAGTGCGTTAGCTAAACACTTCAGCCCAGGGTGACTGTCACGATTTGTGTTTCATTTGACTACTTTCTTTCCAAAAGCAAATATTTGCTCCTGTGCTCAGTTATTTACGACTGTGGTGTTTCCTTATGAAACTAAGTGGTTGTTTTCAAAACATAGAGAAATAAAACAAAACAGACACTAATTTCAGTTTTAGAAAAATGGAGAATGGCTGCTTTGTTTGGTGCTACAGTAATCCTAAAGGTTCACCTGGCCTTGGAATTTAGGCATGCTAAATGAGGAGGCTAAAAAAAATCACACAGAAAAATATTCTGTCAGAGCTGAGTATGCACAACCTGTTAAGAACCTAGAACCCCACTCCCTAAAATCTTCATAGGGCTCTTACGTGGCTCTGGGAAGGTCGAACTTGTGGCAGCTTTGAATGTGGTACATTAGGTCTCCTCCATTGAGATACTCCATCACAAAAAAGAGGTTTTCCTAGGGGGAAAAAAGTCTAACTTTTATTTCCTTAAAAATAAAAGACACAGAGAGAAAGAAAACAAAGAAGTTTCAAACAAAGGATTAGATAATGTTAGAAGAACCTATTCTATCTTGGAATAACTTATGAAAAGATTGGTGAAATAATTTAGCTGATGTATAGTTTTAACCTCTAGGCAGGCTGTGGAATGGGGGTGGGGTGTCGGCTACCATGTGCTTATGTGCTGTGGGGTGCAGCTAGAACTTCCCTGATAGACCCTGAAACAGAGCTGAGCCCTTAGTGAGTGCAGATCACACTGCTGTTGAGATTACGATGTGGAGCTTGGTCAAACCTGCGCTTCTGGACTCCAGAAGTGGGACTTGAAAATAGCTCCTCATGCAACAATCACTGAGCTGTTGCCGAGCATGTTCTAGGGGATGAGTGAGAACAGGATGTTCAGTTCTACTTCCTCCCTCAAAATTGGTGTAACAGAGCTGGCCCTCCTGGAGCTCACAATCAAATGCTTTGTTCCTCTCCAGTCCACACTTCACTAACTGGAGAGGCAAGCCATGGTTCTGAACATGTTCTCCTAGCAGAGGCCACAATGCATGATCTTAGAACTAGTGTCCTGGAAGGGCAGCCATCCATATCAGGGCCAGGTGCTCTTCAGAGTGTGGGTTCAGTTGTTAGTGGTCACTGCACTGTCATTCATGGTTGTTAGTGGTCCCTGCATTTCCAGCCAGCCTGTGCTACTCAGACTATGTGAGGCAATATTTCTTCAAAAATAGTCACTGTTCTTTGAGCACCCAGAATTTTTAAGAGTTCTTAAAACTCATGGCATCAGTAACTCATCAAGTGTGGGGGCATGTAGCTTTTGTGCATGAATTTCTACCTAAAAAACTCACTAGGATGACTTCTTAAAACAGAATTCACCTTACATCTAGGTTTGAGACTAACCAAGGCCACTGGCTGTAAGACCCAATGGTATCAACAGAGTTCTGTCTTAGTGCCATTCACTGCCTGCTATTTGCACTGAGTTCAGCTTTCTGCAAAGTAGGGAAATACAAATTGTGTAATAATTATCTCCTCTCAATAATTCATGTAAAACTATTTCCATCTGCTTTTTCTAAGGTTGTTCTCAGATCCAATTTTCTGCTTCTAATGCCTTTTATTTAGGTAGAGCACACTCTTGTTTGCAGACAAAGCAAAATTTTCAGGTCACTTAAATCTTAACACTGCTTTCTCATCACCTAAGAGTAACCATTTGCCTCATTTGTACACACTTGCCTTTTCCTCGACATACCTTAGCTGTCACTCTTATTCCTGCAAATATGATGTGAACAACTTCTAACTTCTACCCTTTTACTCGGAGCCTTACTGGCCCCACCCAGCCTCAGGGTGGTGTCTTCATTTAGGTACCCAGGAAAATGAAAGGCTCAACACACACAGTATGCTACTTAAAACAGTGCCCAGAGGAGCCATTGTTTTCAGTGGCAGGATGCTTACAAAGCTTATGTAGGCTGACACTTACAATGAATATGCTATCAACTTAGACTTGGGGAAAATGGGGGGAGGAAAATGGAGGCCAAAGTTCAGTTCCATCCCACATGTTCCACACACCGGTCCTGCCTGTTCCCACATCTAAGTTAGACTCTTGCACATCGTGTGAGCCTTGGGGAGTTGAAGCTGTTCCTGAGAGTCCAGGATATCTTGGGGCTTGATACGTAAGATGTTTTTACTTCCATGGGAGTGAGAAGTTTACGTAGTCAGAGACATTATTAGTTAAACAGTAGTGCAGATTTTTCATATGTTGGATGCCATATTTAATCACTCTAAGAGATTTGTTGCTCCACAGTAAATCTTTCAAAACAACCAGTTCCAGTTCCCATTTTGACATTAAATGAAAGATACTGAAAAATCCCATCGCTTGTCTCTTGTCATTTATGATGGCATTGCATGTCAGTTTAAATCTCTGGGTGATTATGAGATAAAATGTGGGTTAAATACTTCGCAGAGGATGGAAATGAAGAGTTCTATGCTCTTGAAACAAAGGAAGCTGAGAAGTAGATTTCTTCCTGGGTATTGACCATCAGCTGAGAGAAACTGCAGAACAGGGCTGTGAAGAGGGAACAAGGCTTGTACCTCAGTTAATGTTATACGACCTCTTAACCACTTGATTTGCAACACATTAGTTAATGTCTCTACCTGGTGTGTGAGAAGTGGAGCTGTGATAGTGATGGGAGAAGAGACTCATAACTCTATCCCAGTCTTTCAGTATCAACATTGCCCAGCACAGCATTCATTCAGTGACATTCTAGTCTGTGAGCTTGATGCTAGACTGTCAATAAGTTCATCCTGTGCACAATGGAACGTCATTATGAGACCCTGGGATGAATTTCCTTTTCCTAGCCTAAAGAGTACATTTATGGAGTTTTCTCTTTTCCTTCGTGGAAAGATCATTAGTAAACACATTAGGGTGATTTATGTAGAGCTTGCCAGATTACAAAACAAATGTTGGGCTAGAGGCTATGCTGTTTGCAAACTAGGAGAAATCACTGTCCACAAATAATGCAGATTTAAAGTTAATGAAGAGGTGAATCTTTGAACCTTCCTCCAAGGAGATGAGAACTATGGCTCACTGTGGTCCACTAAAACCTCTGTAGAAAGTTGCACAATAAAGGGCAGGAAGCTTCCTCTGTTTGAGCTTGCCCTCAAGCAAGCTCACAGAGCTGGGCTACTGGTCAGTGCAAACACTTCTGTGTGTCCACAGGTATATAGGGCCCCCAGGGTCATGGATTGCTTAAATATTTGAATTCATCGGACAAAGAGTGCAAAAGCAGAATGGATCAGAAGGAAGTGTGGCTTCATCCTGTTTTTGATAGAAAAGGGGGCTGGAGAGGAAATTTCTGATTAGGCTTTGTATTTTATTCCTGAAATGTGCAGCTCATTTTATTTTTATTTTTATTTGGTAGAACCAGGGATTGAACTCAGGCCCTTGCACTTGTCAGGGAAGTGCTTATTCCACTGAGCCATCTCCCTGACCTGTGCAACTCATTTTCTAAGAAGGAACTCAAGCTGATGTGTCTGGTGAAGGGTATCAAAGGGAATGGAAACAAAGAGATCAGTGATCTCTAGGACTTCCACCTGCTTCTTTAGGAAGTGTGGACATGGCTTTTGGTCAAGTGGTTCTCTGGATAAGTGAATTTTACATTAGAAAGGTTTCTTTGCTCAATAAAGTCTCTACAGGGGAAAACACACTAAAACTTTGCCAAACTTGTTGGTGTCAAATCAAACATATTGATTTGTTAGACAAACATTCCTACAAGGCTTCTTACTACCACCATGTCTGATTTTTGGAGTGTGTCTTCTAACTGTCCTTCCACTGTCTGCTGCACTGATTTAGTAAAACAATAAGGCACTGAGCTCTTTCTAACCTGGGGATGAAGTGGTTCCAGCTGGAGGTGGAGTGCACACTTACATCAAGGATTTTGGAAGTGGGGATGGATTGGGTAACACCCACGTGCCTTGGCTAACAGAAAAATGCTCAAAGCAGAACTCAATGACATTATCAACTTTCCAGTTTACAAAAATATACCCACAGCATTTCAAAGTATGAAATGAGAGAGACATAGGTATTCACTGCTCTGCTGTGATCTTCCCACACTGACTGAAAAGAATAATCCATGTTAATATTCTGTTGGTAGATGTGTATTCAAACCTCTGTGGCTAATTTTTGACTATTTTCTTAGTTTAAAATGCAAATGATTTTTGCAAAATTATTTTAATATATACACAAAGCACTGTCAAAATAGCCTGGTATATTTGGGGAGAATTCTGTGTATTTGCAAATTAGATAATATATTTCTCAGAGTTTCCACAAATTTTTTTTCGTTTGGCTGATGGAACTGTATATTTTGTTTCCTTTTGTACTTCTAAAAATGCTTTTGCTTTTGACTCTAAAATTCAAGTTCTTCTATTATTTGTTTTCTGCTAAGGATCTATATAACAATTTAGTTGTAAAAGTGATCTGTACTTGTGAAAGTAAGGCAAAGAGTTAAAATTATAGTTAATAAAAAGTGCAGAATAGTTTGTGAATCAAAAAAAAAAAAAAAAAAGGGAAGAGTCAATTTTCAAATAAGGAATAACTGCAGTAGTTTTCAGTACCAAAACTTTCAATCACTTTGAGTTTGCTGTAGCCCACTGTCCTGGTGTCTGTCTGAGTCTCTGCCTTTGTGTCACGCTGTCTACACACTGTGGGCTGGTTTGTATGAGGAGCATTGGAGAGTCTCTTTGGGGTGTGGGCCACCACTGTGAAGGCGAGCACTCCCGAGGCTGCTTCAAAGGGGCGGGATGCACAGATTGCCAGTAGGGCTGTCCCCTAAAGCAAGCTGCAAGCCACTTCTGACATTTGTTCTGTGTAAGAAATGGAGATCTTGGTGCTTTGGTGAGGACCCCAGAACTGGGCAAGGTTGCCCAATCACATGCTTGACAGCTAACAGAGTTCTTAGATGGGGACAGGACTTATAGTTGTAGCTTAGCAGACAGGATAGTGTCCTGCTAGGCATACGAAACTTGCACTACCCAGAATAGTGCGGCCAATAATGCTAAGCTTTTGAGATTCACTGGTATTTAGAAGGGAACTTAGAATCTAGTTTCTTTCTAAAATTCTTAATATATTGAGCTATAAATGAAATTACCCTAAGAAAACATGATTTTTACTTTTTAATAAGGATATATTGTTTAAAAAATTAACAGATTTGTGTACTTTTCTTACCAAGAGGAGGAGAGGGACTCAGAGCACTGTGATTCTCTGAAAACCAGCAGATGCATTCATTAGTGCTTGCTTATTTTCTACTGTGAACTCTAATTAGTAAAATTCACTACCTTCCATTGATTCATTAGTGTGTGTCAGAAATAATGCTCCTGAATTTCTAGAAGTCTGTACCTTGCAACAGGGACTTGGGCTCAGTTGGTATTTACTGCCTTAATTGTCCCATAGGACTTTTCTTGCCTTAACTAACAAATTATTTTCCTCCACAACAGAAGCACAAATAGAACTCTTTCATGAATTTTAAAATTGCTCTTGATGTGGGTAGGTCTCTGAGGAGAGGTAGTGCAGCAAAACCCTGGCTTCCCTACTTAGTAGCTGTTTGACCTTCAGTGGGTTGTTTATTCTCTTGGGGCTCCCTCCATACCCCTCCTCTTCAAATAGGGACAATAACAATATCTACTTCATAGGGTTACTATGAAGATTGAATGCATTAAAATACCTGATGTACCCAGAAGGTGGCATGGCACATAGTAAGTGCCCTATAAATGTCAGATTTCATTATTATATTTATGACTACAGTTCTTAAATACAATATTCACGCCTATGCACACTGACTGAGTGATGTATCTTCCCCAGCACGGAAGAGCCCTGGGCACGGACTGCATTTCAGCATCGAAAGCAAGTTTTCAGGAGCTCGGGCTGGATGGGAGGATGACCTACTCTGTTTAATATTTTAAAGCTACTAAATTATCACTGCTGTGAACGTGCCAAGAAAGAAAGATAAAAGGAGATGCTAAAAAATCCTACCCCTGGGACCTCTTTATTACAAGGATTTAATCCTTTTAGAATAGTTTTGTGTATCTTTGGATTTTTAAGTATGTTTTGATATTATATTTTATATTTTAGAAAATTTTAAATTATAAGCAAGTGTTTTTCTTATTTTTTCTTTCCAGTGAGAGAGGTCATCTATCACCCTATGCTTAAATGATTTGTAATATTTGCAAGGAGGATTATAAATTCATGTTCAGATTTAGACTATAGTTAAGTTCTCCAAAGTATAAGGAAGTGCTGGTGCTCCTAACACTACAGTGAGTGACAACATCAAATAGGGTTCGGAATGCAGCTTTGGTTCGCTGACAGGGTCATGTGATTGTCGTCCTTTGTGGTGCCGACACAGAGACCTGGATTCAGTGTTGGAAGTAAAGTCAGGTGCTCTCCCTCTTGTTTCACTTAAGTTGAAACGTATCCTATGTAAATACTGTAAAGAAAACGTAACCAGGTATAGAGCAGAAGAGCCACCTAGTCAGATGTAAAGTAGCTTTACAAATATTTGGATTTTAACATATTTGTTGCTTTTAATCCCATTAATACAAATAAAATAGAGAGCCGAGGAGATGGCTCAGTGGAATAAGCACTTCCCTGGCAAGAGCAAGGGCCTGAGTTCAATCCCCAGTTCTGCCAAAAAAAAAAAAAAAAAAAAAGAACTATTCGATACAAATAAAATAATTCTTCCAGAAAGGGATCAAAATAACAGAAAGATCTAAAAGGAAAAGTATCATTAAAATAAAAAATTGTGTTATAATACAAAGGAAAGATGATTAAATATAAGATAGATATAAGATAGTTAACAAAATAAGTTGTCTATCATAGGACTATGTGGCATACACAAATATTATTTAGAAAAAATAAAGGTCCTGAAACTGTCAAAATGTTTGCAACATCAGATGCTTCCTTAGAGGAGGCATAGACTATTTTGTGAATATTCTAGAATTAGTAAAGGAATTTTTGAATGTAGAAAGTTATTTAAAATATTATGAAATTATATTAGTGTAGAACCTTTAGATTCCACACTGTTCTAACATTGACTAAATTTTTATTTTTATTTTTTTTATATTTAAGATCCATTTTGGAGCTTCCTTTATTAAATCAGCTTTTCTGCAACACTTCCATTGTGAAATAATGAGAGATGGGCCTCCATGGCCTTACAGGATTCGGCTGATGTATTAAAAAAAGATGCATGATCCTATCTGACATTTCATCTGAAGAAATACAGTTTTTTATTAATTTTCTTTTTTATTTTTAATCTATTTTTTATTTTATTAAAGTACAAATATCAATGAGACAGTTTTAAGACACCTTAACAAGACAGATTCGATAAATTAATACATCACAAACTGTTTTCATAATGTTTTGGTATTGTACAAGGTGCATACATATTATACTTACAGACACTATTATAGCAGATGTCTCTTGTAAGTAAATTAAGAGAGGGTAGCTATTTACTTATTTTTTATACCTGAATTACATCAAAGATTCAATAATTAATGCTTTATACCTTGTTATTTTCCTAGTGGTTGTCCATAGTACTAGAAGACGACATAATATCCTGTCCAACCACCATTAGTGCAAATCTTGCCTCTCATAGAATTAGGTAGAAGCACGGCGTTATCTATCCCAACTGTACTGTCTATACACACACATCATGATTCTTCCTTTCTATACCCCTTCCTTTGTCTACATCTGTCAAAGATGGGCACTCCATTGTCATTACACCAATTTAGGTGCCTGAATTTGGCGACACAATCCAACACAGTAGAGCATTCCACAATAGGGAGTTATCCAAAGAAATTGTTGACCAGAGCCATTTACAGCTCAACTTATAATTATGGCCCTGTGTTGTATACCTCATTTTTTTTTTTTTAACTTTTCTGCTGGATGGTTAGACTGAGATAGAGCGAGACCTATATAACAAGAGATGTAAGTTTTGTTTCTGATGAGGTCAGTGAAGTCCCCTCAGGGTTGGCTTTTTTCTTTTCCTCAGCAATGACATTTGGATTTATTCATAGAGGGTCAATCTCAGTATCTTTTCTTTTTTTATCTTTTAGTTTGGTTGTAGGAATCCAACATAAGACCTTGCACTTTCTGGGCAGGCACCATGCCACGGAGCTGCATCCCCAGCCCCACAATATATTTTCTGAAGAGAACATAGTCTACAGTGATTTAGGATTGGGTCATAATTTTTTCATCTGAATTCAATAACACACAAGAACTTTATTTGTGTATGAAGAAGGATTATTTTCCTGTACCTGCTTCAAATGTTTCTCAAAAGGATCAGAAGTGGAATTAGATGGGGCTAGGGAGATGGCTCACTGGAATGGGCACTTCCCTGGCTAGCACAAGGGCCTGAGTTCAATCCATGGTTCCGCTAAAAAACAGTAGGATTAGCTGCCCTGCTGAAACTGATTTTGAGGCCTTTAACTTTGTTTCTTCACAAACTTAAGGACCCAGTTGAGAAATGGGCATTGGAAATGAATACACACTTCTCAAAGGACGAAATGAAAGAAGCGAATAAATATATGAAAAAATGCTCCACATTGCTAGCCATCCATGAAATGCAAATAAAAACAACACTAGATACCATCTCACTTCAGGAAGAATGGCTATCATAAGGAAATCATCCAACAACAAATGTTGGAGAGGTTGTGGGGAAAAGGGAACACTTCTCCACTGCTGGTGGGAATGTAGACTGGTACAACCATTGTGGAGATCAGTGTGGACACTACTCAAAAGAGTAGGACTGGAAATCCCATTCAAGCCAGCTATCCTCCTACTGGGAACTGAAAACATTATATCATAGTGATATATGTGTACCTATGTTTATAGCAGCACAATTTGTGAGAGCAAAATCTTGGAAAAAACTAAGATGTCCGTCACATGAGGAATGGTTGAAAAAGATATTATATTTCTATATGATGGAGCATTCCTCAGGTATTAAGAATGATAAACTTGAAGCATTTATATTGAAGTGGATGCCACTTGAACATATACTCGTAAGTGAAATAAACCAGACACACACAAGCAAATATCACAGTCTCCCTAGTATAAGAAGTGAAAAGAAGAAACAAAAGTAGAAATGTACAGCAACAACTAAAAACAATTGAGTCAGATAAGGCAAAGTGAATGGCATATGCTGCAGGGTACTAATCAGCTTTTCTTCTGGATGGTTAACAACCTAAGTTCACAGATCAAAATTGGAGAAATAGAAGAGCCGCAAGGCCAGCCAACATTTTGGCCCTAGCCTTTCAAGGCTCACGACATAGGTGAATCTGTACTGTAACATCATGAAACTCAGGTGAGCCCCAAATTTTCTGAACAAGGAGATTATGGAGCCACACAGAAAGAGATTGATGTTCTATAGTGTGCCTGAAGAGAGTCACATGGAGAGAAAACTTTCTCTCGGGCTCTCACAGAGAGCAAACTGGTCAAGCATTGGCTGTAACTCATCCACATGGATGACACAAACAAAGGATCTACAGAATAAGGTTAAGGATTAAATTTTTAAAAATAAGAGAGAGAGAACATAGAAAATGTAATCAATTACAATAAAATAGTTGCCAAATGAAAAGGGGATAATGAACACTTTATAAGATTAAAGAAATTAATGATTTTTTCACTGGGGATATAGCTCAGTAGAACCGTGCCTGCCTAGTAAGCATGAGATGGTGAGTTCGATTCCTGGTACAAAAGAAAAAAAAAGACGTCTTTCAAGTCAATGATAATTTTGAAAATGCATGGAGTCTAAATACAGACTAAATATAGACTCCTATCTCTAGAAAAGTAGGGTGAGAAAAGAAGGAAAAGAATAATTGCAGTCGTGTTTTTCTAGGTATTTTTATTTCTTCAAGGATATGTATCATTTAAATAATAGTAAAAAAAGAAAAGTAAAAAGAGACAATAACAAAAATTTAGGGCCAGAGAGATAGCTCAGTAGAATAAGTGCCTGGGCAGGCTCAGAGTCCTGAGTTCAATCCCTGGTATTGAAAAAAAAAAGGGTTTCTTGAAAGCAAGTGGCAATATGCAATCATGTGTCCAATCTTACATAACTATATATGCTAATCTGAGAAACAGATTTAAAGATAAAAATAGATAATATACCAGCCATTGTTAATCAGCTATTCTTGTTTTAAAAATCTGTAACATATGTATTGTTGTATGTTACCCTGTTTCTGTTTTTGTTTCTGATTTTTTTACTTTACAAAATAAAATAAAAGAAAATTAATTTTTTAAAAAAGATATATGTATCAATGTTATATCTCTACCTGTACTCTACCTCTGATTCTCTGTCTATCTGTCTCTATCTCTATACTAACTAACTAACTAATAATATGTGTCTATTGCAGTACTGGAGATTGAACTCAGGGCCTCTTGTAAGCTAGACAAGTGTTCTACCACTATGCTACATTCTCAGTCTCCTTGAAGGTTTTATTTATATTTTTTTGTCTTTTTTGAGACAGTATTTCTAGTCAGTTCAGGATAGACTTGAGCTCACTTGTAACTCAGGCTGATCTCCAACTCAGACAATCCTTCTGCCACACCTCCCAAGTGCTGAGATTACAGGCATGCACTGCCTTGCCCAGCTTGGAAGTTTTGTTTTGAGACATGGTCTCAAACATTTGTCCAGGCTGGTTTTGAACTTCAAATCCTCCTGAATCAGCCTCCTAAGTAGCTTGGGGTATAGGTATACACTATTATGCCCAGCTATAATAAATTTTATATAAAAGAAGCATCATAGATCTGAAGAAATAAAATTAGGATCAATGTACTTATTATAAAATATCTAAGTACACTATTGCTCTTTTTACATTATCATATGTTAAATGATTATAACACTCCAACAGACTTTTTTTTGTGGTACCAGTAATTGAACTCAGGACCTTACGCTTGCCAGGCAAGCTCTTATTCTACTGAGTCACCTCCCTGGCCCCTCTTAAATGTATGTAACAAATGCTGTAATGGCAAAGATTACAGACTAAGAAGATGGAGAGAAGAGAATAGAATTGAACCATACTTTTTGGGATGTATCCCATGACATTAAGTAGAACTAGCTGGGATACCCACCCAGAGGAAAAAAAGGAAGCCAGATAAACATATCTGATATTAAAAAGAAGTAATTCACATGAAATATTTAGCTCTGTGCCTGGCATAGCAAGAGATCCTTACATCTTAACTTTAATAATGTGTTGCTGTTATGTTATTACACAGAAGAGATATTGTTAAGCATCATCATAGAGCAAGGACAGTACCAGCATATGCAAGGTGTGCAGCAAGAAAACAAAGAGATCCAAATGGTGTCAAAAATTGAACTCACTGTGCTCACCTTGGCAGCACATATACTAAAATTGGAATGACACAGAGAAGATTAGCAGGGATGACAAGCCAATTCGTGAAGCATCCCATATTTTTGAATAACCAGTACGAAGACAACAATATGCAATGTATTAATTATTGAAACTGTCCTACTAATTGGTTTTGAAACTATCTCATTGGCATTAACTTTTCAATAAAATTAATAAAAAATAAAATAAATTGAACTCGGTGACTATCACGTGTGTCCTATGTTCCTATATTTAGAACTATACCTTTGTGAAGATAAATAAGGCCAATGATGGATTTAGAATTCCTTCAAGTTTTGAACCAGTTAAATGGCCAATAGGGAAAGTGCCTTCTGCCCATTTCCAGGACAGAACCTCAGAAGACATTTATGCAGATCTGGGGTTATTTGGGTATAAAATTTTAGTGTCCTAGAGCCTGGTATAGGAACGGAGACTGGATTTTAGGAGGCTTCACCCTTCAGGTCCATTGGGAGGGGTGTGGCTAGAGGCTGGGCAGACCCCTCTGGCTCAGACCTAAGGTGACAGGCAAAGGATAATCTTCTCATAAATGAGTTGTGAGTAGAACTGGGTGTTTAGGTTTCTTTGAATGGGAAATTTACTAGTCTTTTTGCATTGCCAGTAGAGAAGAGCAGCGGACTGAGCAGTGAGGCTCTTCCTGGGAACTCGGTTTCCCTAGCAGCCAAATGAGGGATCTCATGTGGAAGTGACAACCTCTATGACATCTCTGTCCTCTAAACAGAGTATCATTAGAGACAAAAACATGTGTATAGCCAGACCAGTTAACTATTGTAAGCAGACACGATGTACTTTCATGGGTAAAGGAGTAAACTGTGGTGTAATGGAATATTTTCCAGCAATGAAAAGAAATTGGTTGTTAAACCACAAGAAAGCAAGGATGAACTTCCCATGTGTATTCCTAAATGAAAGAAGCCAATCTGGGTGCTACCCACTGTACAGAAAGCTTCATTTTTCTTCTACTTTCTTCTCAATATTAAGCATTTCTCATGACTCTCCTCCTTCCAGCCCTCTGGTGGTAACAAGTTTCTATCATCTAAAACACATCTCCTTTAAGATTTCTGTGAAAATCCTGATCTGTTTGCCCACACTCACTCCCTACTACTTTGTCATCTACAATATTCTGTTCTTTCCAAACAATATAGTCAACCCTCTAATCTTGACTGCTAGCATCTTCCCCATTCTGAATCGCTGGTACTTTGTTTCCTGAAATACTTTTTCTTCCTGGTTTCTAATAGCCCTAATTTTTCTGGTGTTCCTTTTACTTCCTTAAGAGATCCTGTCTGCTACTTTCCCCTCTCTTCTGTTTGTGTCCTAAGGGTTGTGCTTTTCTTTGACCTGGCCTGTACTTGAACCTCCTCGGTAGGTTGGTTCCAATTTTCATATCTTCCCAGTCTCAACAGAAGAATCTCACACTTATTACTGCCTCATTTACTTTCATGGTAGGATGTGTACTGTAACAACCTCAAATGTAAAACTGAATTGCATCTAAGTCCTAATTTTATTGTTAATGTTATTATTTGTGTGTGTGTGTTTGATAGTGGAGACTGAACTCAGGCCCTCATACATGTGAAGCAAGTGCTCTACCACAGAGCTATGTTCCTAGCCCTTAGTGCCCATGTTAAGAATTATTACTGGGAATAACACATTTTAAACTGCTCTATGCTTTTTATCATATAGCAGCAGTAGCAGTTCTCCCTTTGCCTATGCTTTTACTTTCAGTGCTTCCAGTTATCCACCATTAATTGTCATTTGAAATGTTTAAAAAATTCTGGAGGAAATAAACAACTTTGAAGTTTTAACTTATGCAGCCGTCATCATAAATCATGATGTGCCCACTTGACGGGATTAAGAAACGGCTAGGGAATTAGTGAAGTACACTTCTGGTACATCTGTCTGAGCATGAAGGCATCACCCAGGTCCCTGGCCTCCTCCTCTTTGGTCTCTGGCCCCTTCCTCTTGGTGCTGTGGCCTTTCTCTGCTTCCCATTCATGGCTGGCCAGCTTTGTTTCACTACATCCTTCTGCATGTCCACTATGTTAGCTGCCTGGAGTCAGCGAAACTTGGAGTGAATGTCCTGAAACTGTGACCCCAGGTAAACCTCTCCTTTAAGCTGTGGGTGTTGGGTATTTTGTCCCAGCCATGGGAGAGTGGACTAATTCATCACTGTCTTCAATCACTTGATAAAATCTTGTACTGTCCCGTATCATCTAATGTCTAATATGAATCATCTCTTTATTAACCCTATCCATATTATGCAATTTGCTTGTTAATCACATAGTAGGCTAGGAAGTGATTGCAGAGTAGGTAGTTTTTGAGAATGCTCAAACAGGAGCAGACATGATCCACAGGAAGACACGTCCCTTTTGGACTCCTTAAAAGGACATATGCAATGCTCAAGCCAGTGGGAAGCTAGTGACAATACTTATGGGGCTGACAAAGGAACAGACTGACTCCTTGGGACCATGAACCATGAAGAAGCATGAGAGGCACATAAAAGCAAGAAACCATCTATGAATTTAGAAAGCAGGCATGTAGGAGCTTGTGACATCTCAGATGCACCAGGAGTGGTTTTTTTTCACAAGCTGAAAAATACCTGAATACATTCACTAATGCCACATTATTGTCTGTGGCTTTGGACGTAACATCTTAAGCAAATTCTGTGGGCGCAACAATAATTTACCATAAATTGGCTCTAATCTACTAGGTTTTGTAAATTTACTGTAAATCTATCTGCTGAATCACAATCACGTTACAGGGGGCTGGGGATCTGACGTACATCCAAGTGATTCACAATTTCTGAAACAACAACTCACCACAGCACCTTAAAGAAAAGAGGCGTATTATCAGTCACTATAAAGGGGGCAGCATTGAGGCCAGCCCTGGTCTTAGTGCAGGGCCGAGTCTATTGAAGGATGTGGTTTGTGTGGCTTTTTTCTTTTCCTTGCTAAAATCCTTAACTCAACTGGAGGGTTTATGCTCTAAAGTGTTTTTGAGAACTACAAGTGAAGCATTTTCTGAATAGAATGCTTCAAACTAAACACCTGCCATCTTAAATGGGCTTTGCTCTTCAAATATTATAAATATCAGATATTGATAATACAAGGGAGTTTTTATTTTATGGCAAATAATACCTTGCAGTTAAGATGATACTTTCTCTACAAAAGATTCAAACTTCTCTGCAAGTGCTAGTTTTTTTTTTTTTTTTTTTTTTTTAAACATTGTCCTTTCTGAGGCATAAAAGGAGAACCAATGTCACAAAGAAATGTGAAGAGACTTACTGAAAGGGCAATAACTCATAGCCCGAAGCCATCACTGGAAGAGAAGCTTTTTGTGTGTCCCATAAATAGAAAGCGAAACTCAGTTTTCTTTTTTACAAAAGAGAAATTTCAAAGCAAGACTGACAAAGAATATTCAATTGCTCAGACTAGGAAGCGGAAAAGGCAAGGGTCATGACATAAGTCCATGGACACCAGCATCCATCTACCTCCCATAGGGAAACCAGGGTGTGGAGTTCTACAAAACCCACAGCTGCTTTCCTTCAAATTCATCCTGAGAAAGGACTCATAGGTGGTCTCTACAACCAGGAGCTTCTTTTAGGTGGGAAATTATAACACTTGTTTTTTTAAAATGTATTTGGTACAGGGTCTCACTATGCAGCTCAGACTCATAGTGGTCCTCCTGTTTTCAGCCTCCCCAGTGCTGGGCCTACAGTTGTGTGCCACCAGCCTGGTCTTGGTGGCCAGCCCAGTGTCCTAGGGGTGGGACTGGTGTGGCATGTGGTGCTGGGGATCAAACCCTGGTCCTTGTGTTTGCCTAACCAGGCACTTAGTCCACTGAGTTATCTCACTGGTTCTTGTAACACTTCTTAAGTTACAGTTTCTTGGGAGGGAATACTTGACTGCAGGACTTTTCAGAATTGAAGAGACAAATGAGTGCAGGTCTTACTTCAGGTTTGATTTCTTTTTTAGATATTCAGCAATGGCTATATCGTACATTGCTGTCTTCAGCAATTGCTTAGATGACCAGATGCTTGCAATGTTTAAGAAAAAAAAATTTTGCAAAAGCTCCTTAATATTTGGAGTGTTAAGTCCATCTTTTCCAAACTAATTTTGAAATTAAATCCCCTTCTTTGAAATAGTTTGATCAGAGATAGAGCACAAAACTGGCTATTTGAGTTGATCTTTCTTTTACCCTAGTTATATGAAGAGGAGAGGGACATGGTTGCTCAAAGTGACTTTCCTTTCTTGTAGGTGAACATTTAGTTATGATAATGGTCACGGCACTAGGGGACTGGTCTAACGTGAGTACAGAGGAGGCCGTATCTGGACACAGACAACTGGTAAACAACAAGCTGTTATTTCTGAAGAAACCCAGTTTTCCATGGGTAAAATGTGAGTACTAACTATACTTTGTCGAGATTGTCAACATTAAATGAAATGACATATACAAAGTTCCTTAAAACTAAGAAGCTATAACATTATTTTTTATGTTAGGTGGGTCTTTTTTCTTCTATATACTAAAGAGAGTTACATATAAAAAATAAATAGTAGTGCTGGGGAAACGGCTCTTGCCATCTGGCAAAGACCTTGCACTTGACAGACAAGCACTTATTCTACTGAGCTATCTCCCCTGTGCTAAATTAATTTAATAGTAACTTTGGAAATAAATTTGTAAAATAGGATTTCAAAATTTTGTGTTTAATTTTTTCCAATTTTTAAATTCTTACGTTAGTGAATTCAGTTAAAAATATTTATGGAACTTACTCCTGTAGGAAAACTTTACGGTGACTTTCTCCCCTTTATTTTACTTCATAAAATGTAAATAATGAAAAAAGTGTTAAACATTTTAAAAATCTGTGATGCCTAGTCAGTTATGTTTACACTGACGTGGACACTGGGGGAGGTGTGCAATTAGAAGCGTGGAAACTGTAAATGCTAAGGGAGAACAAAAAAATGTCAGTGAGGGCTGGTGATACAGCTCAGTGGCATAGTGCTTTCCTGGCAAGCGTAAGATCCTGCGTTCGATTCCTGGTACCAAAAACAAAAGGAAAAGTTGGTGAAAATAGCGAGGAGAAAGTTAATCTTCCTCCAGTTAAGACAATAACAACCCTTCAAATGCTGATCTGCTTTAGATTCTTTCTTTCTTTTTTTTTTTTTCTGCTTTAGATTCTGACCCCAGTGGATCATATCAGGGTGATGCACAAGGTCATTTTTTAAAAAGATTAATCTTTTATTATTTTATGTAGTTCTGAGAAAATTAGCTTGGGAGATGCTTTGAGCTGCACTTGTGTTCAGATCTGGGTTCAATGGACTGGCTGCATGCCTGGGTTTGAGCTGTGCTTCTCCTTGGGGAATCGGGTTTGCAGGGTTTGCAGGTAGCTGCAGAACCCTGTTGGCCAACAGCAGAGCTGGGGCCAAACATTCCTGCCTAAGTAGAAAGCTCCCTCACTCCCTGGAGCTTCTTATAGTTCTTTAAAATGCAAAGAGCAACTGAAAAATACATTAAGAAAAACGTTATTGTGAAAGAGACTCTGACAAGAATGGTGGGCTAAGTGTGTTTGAAGGGAGGAGGACTTTGAATGCTTTGCAGGGCATCAGTGGCAATGGTTTTTACTGTAATACATTTGAAACATTTAAATATTCACTAGTTCCGATCACCTCTTATTGATCAACTATTTATGAGATTTTCTTCCAAATAAACACATCAGCATGAGTTATTGTCTACCTTATTTACCAAATCTAGTGCTGTCTAACTTCGGGCTGCTCTCCAAAGTCAAGATGATCAGAAGCAGGAAATGTGTTGAACAATTTAGGACATCAAAGCAGCCATTATAGCTCACCTAAGGATCCCAGAGAGGACTTCCACAGCCGCTTCATGAAAGGGCGGGCTGGATAAATGTGCTCAAGGTGAGGAGGGTCAGTGCTAATGTGCCTTTTACTGCCATCCAAAATTTTTTTAAAAAGAAACTCTTCACCACATATTTTGATCTGACTAAGCATTTTCATCTTGCAACAGGTCACATATTCCTCACGTATGACTTTTTAAAATGTCAAATCATTTAATCCACACACTTCTGATAAATAATGAGCGAAGAAGCTCCCGACACTCTGACACACTTGCGTACTCTGATATTCATAGGGTGCTTTCCTTGGGGGTAGAAAGCCAATGAATAACTTTCTTTGAAAAATAGCAATCCCCTAGAGAAGTAAATGGCTAATTTATCTTATCTACTGCTTTTGCTAGTGGACAAAGATAACTGTCCCTTCAAAAAAGCCTGTCCTCAGATGTTCCCAGATCCTCTCTCAGATATTGGTTTTTACATTCACTTGGGGTATTTAATCAATTACTTTGACATGCAAGGTCTGAATAATAAGTCAAAGCATCTCAAAAGCAACAATACAAATTCAACAATCCTTGACAACATGTAATACAAACCTTTCCTTTTTTTTCCCTCTCCTCTCCTCTCCTCTCCTCTCCTCTCCTCGCTCCTGTTCTCCCCCTCCCCTCCTCGCCCCTCATCTCCCCTTCCCTGCCCTCCCTTCTCTTCCCCTCCCTTCCCCTCCCTCCCCTCCTGTTCTCTCCCCTCCCCTCCCCTTCTTCCCTTCTCTCTAAATGCTGAGCCAGTCACAGTTACATTTGAAATACATCTTCTGGGCCACCTTTCTTCCCCTGTCTTGTAGTGAGTGTTACTAATGCATTGACGTCTCTGGTCTTGTTAATACATCATAATTGCATAGAATCTTAAGAATATTTCCCTTAAGAGGGAGAGAAACAAATAAGGTCAAAAGCTTTGTTAAACAAACAGGAAAAGAGAATCCACCTACTTTCTACAAAGTGTGATTCCTAATAATCTTCCCCATGAGACAGGAAAACACTCATATCTACAACATACACACACACACACACACACACACACAGACACACAGACACACACACACACACAGATTACATGCACACAATAGTGGAAAAAAGATGTCAAATTAGGTTTGAATTTTCTTGATTGTCCCTACAAGCCTAAGATGACATGTATAGCAGTTTTCTACAAGCTTCACAATATTCTGAAGGAAATAATGAGAATATAAGCAGCTCCCAAGTTGCTTAGTAAATCTCACCTGGGAGAATTTGGAAAACACTTCGATCTGGGGGGGGGGGGCGGGGGTAGAATTTAACACTATGACTTTACGTGATACATCTACACTATCCAGACCAAAAGGGGTTTGTAATTATGCCCAGCAGGGTATTTATAGTAGAACTTTCATAACCAGAAACTCCAGCTCTACTCCTGCTTTAGAAAAGAAGCCTATTTTCACTCTGCACTCTCTCTTCTTTCTTTTATGTTTTTTTCCTAAACCCACAGCTTACATGCTTAATGTTCTTTTTGCCTACTCAGATTAATTTCTAAGTGTATGGACCTCACCTCTTTTATTGGAGCATCTAGTTCTCCAGTGCGGAGTTGTTTTGTGTGTTTCTGGATGTTGGGCTGTGCTTTGAATATAGTATATTAAAAGTGCTTGGCACTTTGTCATGGCCTTTTTGCCTCTTTAAGTAAGTGGATTATTCACTTATTTGCTCAACAAAGCACTTGTTAAGAATCTACTGGGACTGCAAAACCAGGGAAGGGACCCAGAGTTCCATCTGCTTCTCCTGCATGATTCCCTTTACTACTTTCTGTGGCTGAAGACACCTCAGAGGCCCACCCCAGTGGGCCAGCTGACCCAGTGATGGAGGCCATGTGCAGGCTGCCTTTTCTGTTAGTATTTGAAAGGAAAGCAACAAACATATGTAGTTTAATCTATTTCCAACTTTTGTCTCTTTACATATACATAAGAGACGAATACAGAAATGCACATCTCACCCTTCAAGTCACCAACTGCTTAGAAGCCTGGTGGTTTTGCTATGTTTAATTTGATAAATCCATGTAAATCAACCAACAGACCTAGAAGTAAAGGTCTCTTTCAGTGGACTACATTAAAACACTTTAAGTAATATTTCCATGGTGGTTAAAGGAGATGAAATATTTTTGAATGGACAAATAGATGGATGGATAGATGGATAGAAAGTGGACTGAAAAGTAATAAGAATAGAGACAATGGCCTGTGTCATCTTCAGAGGCTTGGGGCAGTCTGGAGGTGGCAGGGAGGGCATTGGAGCAGAAGCCATACCTTGGTCTGGAATGTACAGAACATGTGTGTTAGAAATGGATGCTCCCAGGCCAAGGACAGGACTCTCTTCTCTACCATGGTACATTCAACGTCGTCGTCCATCAAAACCACATCTTTCTTTAAAGCTTTTATTGCAAAAAACTGATTGGTTTTCTTGAACTCGGCAAGGAAGACCTAGAAAGAAGAGGAAGAAGTAATTTTATTTTAGAATTTGGATTATCACTCAAGAAAACCCCGAGGCAAAGTGCTTTAGAGGGGTCTCTTCTGGGTGGGCAAAAGGGAGCTTTCTCCTTTTTAGGTAGGGTGTTACTGAGGTAGAATGGAACATTTAATTGGTCTAGGGTATTGCATAACGGTTTTGTATGGTCCTTGTACCTTTACAAGAGTTTCTTGAAATTATTATGTAATTATATGATTATTCTCAGTGCAAGAAAAATTCTATTTAAAAAGGTATGCCCTGGCTCTCCAGGGACCTACGTACATAATAAAAATTCGATGAGACAAAATACACACTGAAGGGAAGTACTGAACTTTAAATATTACTGATAAAGGGCACAGATCTAGCTTTACATTTCAACCAGTTTCACAAGGCAAAAAGAAAATCTTGAGGGTTATAATCTTCCTGATGTGATGACATAGAAAAAAATAATTTTGAGAACAACTATATGTCAGGCAGCCTGCTTTGTACTTATGTGTGCTATCTAATTTTATTATCTAAATTTTAGCTTTCAATATTGCTCTTAACACTTAGCTTCTAATAATACTATCCCCCCTACCTTGAGTTCAGAAAGCAAAACACCTAGCTTGAAATTTTAGAATGACTCAGTGGAAGAACTAAGTTTAACATTTACTTTTCCACTTGATTTCATGTGTCAGTGGAAGCCAGATGACCCTCAGTGGCTTTAGATTTTCATATGATGCAGCAGAGATATCCGGGCAGTGCTGGTATGCCATTCCAGCTCTGAAAATTCCAGCGCTGGTTGCATTTCACAGTATTGGCTAGCTGCAGACGTGTGGACAAAGCAATTGACTTTTATGGACTCCATTTGCTTACATGAGAATAGATGCTCTCTGATTTACATGACAACCCTGAAAGTCAAAGGGGATACCAATGGGAGTGACCTGTAAACTATAAAATGCTCTCCAAATGAAAATGAAGAATACTTGTCATTGAAATATTTTTAAAATGAAGGACTATGTGGTTTGTGAAAGCCTTTGAAGATCTCCTATTCTCTCTTCTATTTTATATATATTTCTTATGTAAGAGAAAACATGGGATATTAGAGTGTATGTCTGACCTAAGTGTGTCACTTGATATTATGTACTCAAGTAACATCCATCCATCCTTCAAATACCTCATTTATCTTTCTTTTTGTGCTTCACTTATACTACTAGTTTATCTTAGTTTGTTGAAAATAAAGTTTGTGCTATTGTCTTTTTCTTTTTGGTAAGAATTCTTTTGGTTTATGTCTTATACAGAGCAACTACTTTCAAGATAATGGTACACAGTATGATAACTATTGCTATTTTCTTATTTGGTTATGATTTTTTTTATTTTTTCATAAAATAAAAAAGGATGGGTCAAGGATATAGCCCAGCAGCACAAGCGCATGCCTGGCAAGCATATGGTACCAAGTCAAAATCTAGTACTGGAAAAAATAAATAATTAAAACCAAAATACAAAAAATAGGCCACTTGCAATTTATCTCTATTGTTGGCTTTTAGCAAATGTGGAAGTTAGTGATACTAAACCAGTGCTAGCAATGCAAATAGAAGCGTGCAGATTTAAAACACTATTACATGGAGCCATGATAGCTGAATAGGAGGTGCGTAGATCATACCAGGCAAATGAGTGGTGTTCATTTCCCTCAACAACATGCAATTTATTTTCCCTGGCTTAAAAGTAGATTTCAAGCAAGAGTGAGCATACTGTCATTGTGAGGAAGACCTGTACTTCCTATGCAGAGTGAAAAGAAAGAGGAGACACAAGTGTGGGCATCTTCCTCAGACCACTGAGTATTGTGCAAAGGGAAATGGAGATAGACTACTTTGCTTCAGTGTGTCCTCCTCCTCTCCTCTCAGTGGACATGGCCCAAGGCCCCCATGGAAATGTACATTTTGCATTGGACCTAGCATGGCAGATAGAGTTCCAAGCTGCCCTCTGGAATATTTACTATGGCTTGTATGTTTTTCTTTTTTAGGGATAGGGTCTTGCTATGAAGTTCAGACTGGTCTTGAACTCACAGTGATCCTCCTGCCTCAGCTTCCCAGTGCTACAGTTTATCATCCTTCCTATTAACTTTGTTCAAATGTAGAAATTCATATGGGAGGAAAGAAAGATAAACACTTCATTAACAAAAGTGCTCATTTGGTAATTGCTTCTTTCAGCAAAACACCCTAAAACCAGCCATAAACTAAAGAATCTGAAAAGGCAATTTCTAACTATATAATGTGCTTTCAATTTTTGGTAACAGGTTATAATTACACACTAATTGCTGCTAAATTATAACAAAGAGTGGCTGTAAATTTGCCTATTACACCCAGATTAAAACCAAATGAGCCTGTTGTGGTTCACGTTACTGTGGAAATGAACTAAAAGAACTCATGAGTCCCAGCTACAGTTTGGAGGGTGGAGTAGACTTTGTTGAAAGGTAATGCATTAGTCTTTAAATCCAAGCCTTTTGGAGCATGACATCATTCATCTGTGATAGATGCTCAGTTGCATTTTGGGTTGCTATTTAATTGACTGAATGAGTGTTCTTGCCAAAGTATGGCAAGCAGGTGCTCAGGACAGTGCTGGCTTTGGATGTGTAGATTCACAGGACAGCAGTCCTTGATTAAGTCTTTCCAAGGAGATGCATCTATGATTGTGAAATAGCTAGGGGTTCTTTTAACACACTCAGACTCTAGAACACTCCTAGACTCTAGCACACTCTAATATAGTCTAAAAAATGTCTATACATTCCATATTATCTTTCCTTACACAACCACTGCTTTGAAATTTCTCAGCTGTCACTGGTGTTTATCTGAAATTATGTCTGTCTCTATCTTGTCCCCTCTCTTTCTTCCTTGCTTGCCTTCCCATTTGCTCCTCCTTCATTTATCCAGTGTGAGTAACACAGACACCTCATAACCTGAGTGTCTGGCAGGAAAGATTTTGAAGAGAGAATTTTTTCATGTCATTTTTCTTAGGACTTTCTAAAGCTTCAGGCCTGTGGTATGTCCTCTCCATGTCTCTCACTTCAGATGCTGGAGTCTGAACTGCTAGTACTTGAAAATATGAACATAGTTGGAGATGAGACATTTGAAGAAGCAATTAAGGTTAAATGAGGTTATTAGAGTGGCACTAATCCATTATAACTGGCATCCATGTAAAAGAGAAAATTCAGGCAGACAGGCATAGAAAGAAAATGAATGGGTTGGGGAGATAGCTCAGTAGAATGAGTGTTTGCCTGGGAAGCACAGGGTCCTGAGTTCAATACCCGGTACCACAAAAAATTCCTTTAAAAAGGGGGGGGACAGGGAGATAGTATAGTAGAATAAGTGCTTGCTTGGCAAGTGCAAGGGCATGAATTCAATCCCTGGTTCCAGGAAAAAAAAAGAAAGAAAAAAGAAAATGATATGAAGATACAGGGATCAGGGGCCGTTTAAAAGTTAAGGAGTGAGAAGAAACAACCCTGGCAACACCTTGAGTTTTGTAAGAGAATAAATTTCAGTTGTTTAAGTTGCCCAGGCTGCAATATCTTGTTACAGCAGTCTGAGCAAAAGAATACAAGCTTGAAGATACTTGTTAGAAGGAAAATTACATATAAAGGTGACATTCCACATGCAAAGAAGAAGCAAAGAGAAGAAAACTAAACAAAACAAACAAGCGATAGATGTATATGAAGCAGTAAGTGGCCAAAGAACCTTTCTATTTCTTTGGTACCCAGAGGTGTCAGTCTCACTAGTATGTGGCACGTGTACCCCCGAAGCACACTGGTAGGAATCAGATGCTGTTGTCTGCCTAGAGCCTCCTGAATCCCCATGTATTCAGAGGTGTTCTCATTCTTCTTATAACACATGAAGAAGGCTTTGTCCACATAGCTCCACCCTGGTTCCAACAGCTTGGTTCCATACACCAAGGACGCACGTCAGGAGCCCCTGGATCTGGACCATTGGCTCCCACCATACGGTAGCATACCTTGCCAAAACTCCCTTTCCCCAGCATTTTGTGCAAGATGAAGTCATCAATTTTCAGCTTCAAGTGCAGAGTTTGTCTTTCCACGTTTGGTTCAGGTGCTGGTCGGTGGCACGCTTTATCCATCCCATCCAGTGGAGAGTCCCAAGAGATTCCCTGAGGCTCTGAAGGATACGAGCCAATGGTTAAGCGTGAATGTGAAGTAATGAAGGTCACTGTGGTTGTTAGAGCACCTGTTCTTTTTCCACTGTTCATTCTGAGGCTAAATTTATTTATTTATTTATTCATTCATTCATTCATTCATTCATTCATTCATTCATTCATTTATCTTTTTGAGACAGGGTCTCACTATGTAGCTCAGGCTGGCCTTAAGCTCACTATGTAGCTCAGGCTGGTCTTGAACTCACAACAGTCCTCCTGCCTCAGCCTCCTGAGTGCTGGGATTACAGGCCTGCGCCACCATGCCCAGCTAAGGAGACTAAATTTATGATAACAGTGTAGAAGGTAGGGAGGTGTCTACAGTTTAGGCCACTTCAGTACTTCTCTGTCTGGGAGCCCCACCTTTGGGCTGTGAACTGGTGGCCTGTCGCTATTTAACCAACAGAGCATGAGTAGCTCAGTTTAAGGAACATATTTCAGTCAACAAAAGACCACATATGGAAAATAAATGAGCACTTTCAATAATGTCAGATCAGTGATGAATAGAAAATTTAATCAAATTCGAGAGGAAAATAATTATTGTTTGCTTGGTTCGCATCCCGAGGGGCACTAATTTCTATCAGTTACAATGTGAGTGCAGAGAGAATGAAATCTAGCAGATTGTTAAAGATCTGTACTGCATTATTCATTGTAACCTTCACCTCAAGATGTGGCCTGCCCTGATCATCGCTGAAACTGAGGTGCACTTCATAGCTCGGTGAGCCTTCCTAAATCTAACCCAACATTTTCTTTAAAAAGTTTTTATGTCAATTTGTCTCTTGCTTAGTACCGGAAGAGGTATGCAGAAATTGGTGGTGGGGGAATTTCTTCCATGACCACAGTGCTTTTATTCTTAAATTTCTTTCACATTTTTTCTTATCACATTTTCTCTTAAGTCCAGGGAGAGTAACTCATAGTGTCTGGTGATTCCGGTCTCAGAATCGGGTGCTCACATCTTCCCATGAACCACTTTTAGACAGCAGGTTGGATAAGACTGAAGAATGTCATAAATGTTAAGAGCTTTTGACCTGGTAGTTCTTCCCTTTTCTATTGTCAAATTTCCAGAAAAGTCTAAGAATAAGAGCATCTTTGGTGATAGTCTCATTGCTGTGCTTTATGATAGATTCAATTCTATAAAATTATTTAACATTGTCTGGAAGTAATATTCTAAAATTCTAAGAAAACATTTCTTCTGTTTCCTCCAGATCTATCCCACTGTCTTCATCCACCTCTCACCCTCTCTCAGGAGACTTCTCAGTGAGACCTGTTTCAGTTTCACTTCTAAGAAGTAGGAGCTTCTTAGTTGGTGGTTGTGTCTATAGTTGTTAAATAAAAAAGGTCTGATCTGACCAGGTGAACTGAGAACTTAAATACAGGTTAAAGTTGATTCACCATTTACCTGTAGCGGACTAGTACAATAATTACCTTTTTTCCCAGTTGTCGGTAAGCATGGTGGCCTTGCTTCATTTTTGACTGAACATGGGAGACCAATTTCAACAGGGCCTTCTCGAAAGATGTGTTCTGAATCCCTCAAGGAGCGAGCCTAACTTACAAACAGAGAGTCAGGTCACCCATCCATTGTGGAGGGGCTAGCTTAGTCTGCTGCCCAAGAGAACAAAATCCATTTAAAACTTCTAAATGTGCAGGACAACCAAAGTTTCTATTCAACACTTTTAGGATTCCTTACCTTGCAAGGGTCTGTGGTATTTGGTGAATGGGCAGAATGTACTTAGCTCCTTCTCTCTTTTCTGTGGCCTATCTGGAATTTCCTGGGCTAGCTATATCCTTCCATGGCCAATAAAGACAGGTTAATGGAAAAGTAACTTGCAGGAACAGTGCCAGGTCTTAAAGAGGAATTATTTCTATATATGAGAGTTCAGCCAATGCTTAGGTATAAATGGCAGGGAATGAATGTCCATGGATTCTTTTTCTAAGAGTATTCCAGTGATTAATTTACTAGAGTAAATAAGTATTTTCCCAGAGTATTACATAGCTGTAATATATGGGTATAAAGCTGGCAATAAATCCTCAATACCTTTAATGAATTTGTTTCTGCCTCTGCTCATTCCATGAAGAATTTAAAACCCTACAAACATCTGCACAACAGAAATGCATTCAGTAAACAAAAACCATGAAAGGGAGCTGTATGGGTGTGAAGACGATGCATAAGTGCTAGGTAAGTGCTTGGAAATGCATCCTGGGAAGTGCTGTAGGGCTGCTGCAGGTCAAAGCGAGGACTGGGGTGGACAGGGGGTGTGGAGTTCATCCGCTTGGTGCCCTCCCTACCTGCTGGGTGCTCTCAATCATCGCTAGTGCTTCTGCCATTAGTTTCTGGTTTATACCACAGAGGTTGGCAACCTTTGTCTGGCATCGGTGATGCACGTTCATGCCACATGCTGAAAGGAAGAAAGTGGAAGGTGAGCAAGAGGGCAGGTACCCACTGGTGTTAGGAAATCACTCTCCTGAGATAGGATCAGAGCTTCACTGCTGGAGAGGAAAGTCTGTGGTCACTGTGCTTCTGGGCTGGCCATGGCTAGGTGGAACGGATTGAGGTAGGCTTGCCCAAATGGCAGGGTAAAATGTTGAAAAGAGGAACATGACCTCACACTCCAACCTGGAGAGCAAGTGTCCCTTTCCCCAGATGGATTATGAGAAACTTCTCTATCTAATAAGCTGAAGCTCCAGCTGCAGCCTTGGTCTGTGAGACAGAATTGAGAGGGGAAAATGGTACATGTGTGTGGCAAGGGGTGTGAGTGAGGATGAACGGTTCTGGGCTATGAGATTGGGTGGTAATGGGGCTATGACATAGGACACAGCTCCAACCCCAGGCTGCAGGGGGACTTCTAGGACAGCTGTGTCTCCTGTGGACAGAACTGACTGCACAGATGAGTTGGGACTCAGTGGGCTTCTGGGCACTCCCAGTAAAACATTTCACTTATTTTATTCCTAAAATTCATCTCAATCTATTCTAGTAATATCTTTTCTTTGTAATAAAGAATAACAAAAAAAAAAAAAAAAGTAGAGAACATGTAAGTCTTAAGATCCCTTTACTCTCCATCTAGAACTATGTGCATACTGCCATGCTTCATTGGGCAGCCACACCATGACCTTGCCAGAGCTTGTCAATGGGACTCAACAAAGCTACCTACTATGCTTTTCTCCTGTTCTTTCAGCCACACTGTGCTCATCATTGTCATGGTTCTGTCCCTGGGATATAAGTCTCCTAAAGTTCATGGACATCTCTACTTTGACAAATGTTCATCTAATCTTGTTGAAAAATCACTCCATACTTCTCAGGTCCAGTATAATGCACCATGGGAAGAAAACCTAGTGGTTAGGGATATCAGAAATGATCATGACCTAGTAAAAAGAAACGAACTACCAGACCTCTCCAGCATTATCACTAAACTTTTAGTTACAATGAGCAAGCTTTTGAAATACTATTTTGGTTTTCCATCCCTAGTTCCTCTTTGTCTTGTTCATCTCACATGTAAGTGGGTGGAAAGTGAGTGCTCCTAGCTGGGCAGTATTTGAGAGTGAGAGGGGAAGGACACTACAGAAGGGAGATGTCCCTTCAGTCAACCTCTGCAAGGGAGGAGTAAGTGATTGTGGATCTGGGAGCAAAGAAGTGTTCTTTTGTGGCTTACAATGCTCAGGTCACAGCAGTGTGCATCCAGAGACTGGAGCTAGACATTAAGATTTTAGCATTGACAAAATCACAAAGTCTCTGGGAAGTGCAAACACAGCAAATTACAGTTGAGTTCACAAGGGGTTTGGATGTGACACCCTCTACATACATGACAGCAGGGTGTTAAAAGATATTACCTTGTTTTCAGGACCTCTACATACATGCATCTCCAAATTTTGTGTGATTACAGGAAGGATGGATGACCATCTCAGTTACTAGTGCTCCACTTAAGTAGATTTCAATGTCATAAAGAAAGTGGTATTTCTTGTACATGAATTATCAGCTTAAATGTGCACTTATGACAATGACTCAAAGTAACTCAGATAAAAGAAACCAATTTGTTTTCTTTAATCATTCTGTGTCATGACATTATTATTATTATTTTTTTTGTCAAAGAAAATGAAGGAAAAGTGGTAAATATTCAAGAACTGGTAAGGAGAACACATGCTGGTCACAGGTTACATAGGAATCTGACCTTGCTTGACCTTGTCCAAGTCCTAAGGGCTTCTGAGAGGGTCATAGCTCTGAATTGATGCTGTGTAAGACTCTGTGAATACCTGGAATCATGAGTCCTCAAAACAGTGCTGCTATGGTTCATATCTAGATGTTACTCCAAAAGCCTTGTGAGTTTGGAGAGGTGACTGGATCATGGGGCTGTGACACTCATCAGTGGGTTAACCCACTGATGACTCATCTGCTGAGCAGTTTATAGCTAAAGGTGATGTAGGCGGGAAAGCCTGACTGGAGGAGGTGGATCACTGGAGGTGTGGCCAGGAAGGGTCTCTCCCTCCTTCCTCCCTTGATTGTCCTCTGCTTCTTGCTGCCATGCTATGAGCTGTTTCTCATCTGCCACACCCCTCTGCTCCCTCCCTTCCTTCCTTCCTTCTTTCCTTCCTTCCTTCCTTCCTTCCTTCCTTCCTTCCTTCCTTCCTTCCTTCCTTCCATTTATTTGGATCTCACTACATCCTCCTGCTTTCAGCCTTGGTCTTGGGGGCTGGTTCAGTGCTCCTGTGGTGGGGTTGGCACTGCATGTCATGTCAGGGATCAATCTCCAGTCCCTGTGCTTGCCTACAGAGCTTAGTCTGCTGAGCTATCCCGTTGGCCCTAGCTTTCTTCCTTTAAATTGTGGATGCCAGGTATTTTGTCATAGCAATGAGAAAGCAACTGACAATAAGTGATGTGACGTTCTCCTCCCACACCTTGGGAACAGGGGATGTTTCTTGGATTGAGCGGGAAGGGGCTGTGCCAGTGAACTTGTGTAAAGACAACTGCAAGTTTTAGAAAACCCAAACTTTGCTTTTGAAATATCACTATTGAAAATAAAAACTAAATAAAGATTTCCAAACTCTTGTCTCAGCCCTACTTGCTTCTGTAAAAGTGTAGAAGTAGGGTTGTTATAATAGAATCAGTTAGCAGGACCTATGAAATTATGGAGATTTTAATTTCATCTGCTTATTAGCACATTTTTTGGGCAAAGAGCTTAACACAGTGAGTGTTATGGAATATTTATTTATCAACTACAACTTCTCATTCATCTTGATTAATTACTGTATCAATATAATATGAAGGTGAAATTCTGGCATCACTCGCCTTTGGTTTTGCCTAGCTCACACTTCCTCAGATCAATATAAAAATCATGAAGCATTTTCTATGTAAATAACTGTATTACTATTGCCTGTATATGCATAGATATAGCCACAAAAATTCACTTGAAGCAAAATATTTTATGTCCATTTAAAATCTTTAATACAGTAAGAGTGGTTCTGATAATGGTGCTTAGAATTCTGCATGGTCAGCCTGGCTGACAGTGGACTTGTTCAGCTGGTGTTAGGCTTTCCTGTGGGTGGCCTTAGCCACATATCTCACTTATCCTGCCAATAAAGTGAGACGCTTATTGAGAATTTAGTGCAATAGAATTGGAATTTTACTTCACTCCTTGAAATTGTAGCTAGCTCTATGCTTGTTTCAGATCGGCACTGTACTGAAGAAGGGCACCATTCCCACTGCAGTACCATAAGTCTCTGTCACTAACCTATCAGGCGGCAACTTGATCTCTGTGAGTGCAAAGAATCCCTTTTGGTGACTATTTTCATGGGAGTTATTGTAGAGGGAAGGGGGTGGGGTGAGTGAGGTGGGTTAAAGAGGACAAGATAAAGGCTGATAGGGACCTTACTTAAGAAGATGATTTACAAGGATGTGAGATAAGAGTGACTAAACAAAGGACAAAGTGAACTAGAATAGAAGAGAAAAATCAAGAGTTGAGGATGAAGGCATGTGGAGAGGAATACATTGAGGAATCAGGGAATCAGGGAAGTTTTGGGGGGTTACAGAGTTAGAAATAGAAGAATAGAGAAGGGAAAGGAGGGGAGGGGAAGGGGGAGGGAGTGGGATAAAAGAAAAGAGGGAGGGGAGTTCTTGAAGTGAAGTAGGTAGGAGAGAGTGGGGGAGGAATGGAAGGGAAAGGAGAGAATGTTAGAGAGAATGGAACAAAGCAGTGCATGTGGGTGTGGAATAATGCCAGGGGTTCTTTGGGGGAAGTTCTAATCTTCCCAGTCATGCTAATAAGATAGCTCTGCCCTAGCAAGTGGTATGAAGGCTCTCTGGAAATGACACCAGGTCTTCAGGCCAACGCAGTGAGAATTTATTTGTGTTTGTGTTTATACAATTAGAACATGGGAAAGTTTGAGCTCTAACTATCTATGAGCTCTAATGATACAGTACACCACACCCTGCATACTCATGCGTTCTTGAGCAGGTATCTATCTACAGGAAAGTGTGGAAGCAGTATTGGGATTATGAAGGGATCCTCAAGGTTCACTTTGACTACCAGTGGTACCCTGGGGAATGCCTTGGAAACCCAATAATTCCTGTCTCACTGAAGTTTTACCTTAGAGTCCATGGGGCAAACCAGTGCCATGGGAAGATAGTTTTCCCCTCTGGCACCTAGAAAGGAAGAAAATGTAACCAGTGCCATTTTAATAAGATAGGGCCACAAGGGAAATCAAAGGGCTAATACATGTGACAGTCCAACATGAAAAAAGTGTGTGCTGCAGCAGAAAATCTCCAGGGACCACGTCATCCAGGACCCACCCCTTCTTGCTTCCACCTAGTAAGCAGAGTGCTTGGTCAGTTCTTGGGATTTTGTCCTCCCTATTCCCTAATCCTGGAACATCAGCATCACAGTTTCTAAAGACTGTTGCCTTAGCAATTTAGAGCTTTAAAGCAAGAATGCTTCTTTCCCCCCTCTGGGTAGGGCTGAGTAATTCCATGAGAAAGGGATAGCAGGCTTGGGCTCTGCTCTGACATCAGCCCTGGGGGAAGATCAGACAAAGGAGAAGAGTGGTCAGGGATGAGCTTGGCTTCTCACTGAGGGGGTATTGCTCCTTGAGGAGATGCACATACAGCGAACCTCACTAGCAAGGGCAGAGGAGGAGGCTGGAGAATTGCACAGCTAGACTTGCTGGAGTCAGGGAGAGTAAGCCCAGATCCTACCAAGGAGACAGCAGCTCAGGGTACAGTGAAATAGAGGTACCAGTCAGGAGAAATGCTGGCTTTGTGTCTCCTTAGGGCTGTGTAAAGTCACAGGACCCGAAGACTTATCTCAACCCTGACTCCTGTGAACTTTTATGGGCTGTGAACACGAGAGTATTGTGGGGTAGAAGGATAAGAGCAGCAGGCATGTACTATCCCAGGAAGATGACATTCATGGTCACAGTCACATGGGGCTGGGATAGAAGTCATCCCTTCCTACCTGCTTCCTGCTAAGACCCCACACAGTGGCACTGCGCTCACCTCCCACTGGACTCACCATCACACTTGAGTCCTTGTCGTGCCAGCCCCCACAGCAGTGTCCCACAGTGCTCACAGAAGGTCGGACTCTTGTAATTGTAGACTTTAAATCTGTGTGGCATGTCTATCTTGAATCTCTCTTTGTGGAACTGGAAGAAAGGCAAAAGGTCTGATTACACACGTGGCCCTGGGGCCCAACTTCTGAGGTTTGCACAGACGCTTTAGCCTAACAGGGACTGTAATGCAAACGCAGGCTCCATCGCTGATACTTGACCGACTTTCAGGTCATGTTGAAGATGACACAGACCTCATGGTTCTTGTAGGAAAGAATGAATTGGGGCGGGGGAAATGGCTCAGTGAAATAAGTGCTTCCCTGGCAAGCACAAGGGCCTGAGTTCAATCCCCAGTTCAGCAAAAAAAAAAAAAAAAAAAAAGGAAAGGATGAGCTGGATGTTGGCACATGCTGAGCACACAGAGACCTACAACAGATATCTGAGGCATCAGACAGGCAGGTAGCATTGCAGGAAGAGAGGATAGGGTTATTTATCTAATGGTAGCTAAGGAAATACTGCTTTTGTTTAAACAGATGAAACTGCCCTTCCTGCTTTAATATAAATATTTTCTTTTCTTTTAGCTCAGAACTAGTGCTTAACCTTTGGAAGGACACTAAAAATGCCTCTTTTAGAAGATGAAATAGGATGAAAGCCTACTAGAAGCTTGAAGCATTTTCCTACCCTTCATGAAGAGTTGAATAGAGGTGCCAAGGGACAGGTAAGAATTCCTCCCATAAACAGAGAACAAGTATGTCACATGTGTCACCTGGAACACTTGTAGATTCTTCTGAAATCTCGGAACACTCCACTAGGAAGCCTCTGTTACTGTCCTCACTTGAAAGGTGAGGAAATGAGGCACAGAAAGGGCAAGAAACTTGCCCAGTCACTCTGCTGTTAAGTCTGGAAAGCAAGCAGCTTAGCTGTCACAAGAGCCCACCATTCCATTTTTGTCTCCAAAGTAATGTAATTTAAGCAGAGAGGTAGGATGGAGAGAGATGCTAGCAGTAGTTACTGCAGGATTCTTAAAAGTTTCCCAGAGTTTAAATTGTCTCCTTCAATCAAAGTTACTGCCTGAATAATAAAAACAATAATGACAACAATATTTGACAACTTAATTCCTGGTAAGAATGCCAATGTTCTTGTGCAGTATAACAAGTTTTACTTATTTAAGACTTATAATCACTTCAGAGGTTTCTAATTAAACCATTTGCTTGAGGACCTATATAGCTAGGAGGCCTTAGTTGCTAAATCCTGTTGTCCCTATAGTTGATGTTGTTGGTGTAGGTTCCATGGAATAGCTGTTTAGAATTTTCTCAGAACCTACACTAGTATTTTTCAACCAGTCCCCAAAATAAATAAATAAAATTCAAACCCATTTCATGGAGTATGAATATGGTAATTAATAGGTCAAAGTCCCAGCTAGTGAGAGTTCATTTCAACCTCTAGTGCAGGTTCATATGGTTCAAGATAAGGCCAGGAAAGACCCTAGGTCTGATCTTTCCAACCAGAAAACAGAACAGCTGCACAGGGTTAGTGAACACTGAAAATGTGATGAGCTGGAATCAGAATGTATGCTTAAAATACACACTGGATTTGGAAGACTTGGTAGGAAAAAATAGTGTCAAATAGCTTGTTATTTTTTATATTGACTATGTACTGAAATGATAAAATTCAGACATATTGGGCTTGATAAAATATACAATTAAACTCACTTTAATATGAGCCTCTTTCTTTTATTTAAAGTGGTTACTTAAAAGTTTAAAATTATACATGTAGCTCTCAGATTGTTTCCATGAGACAATGAATACTGCTGCAGGTTTAGGGGCATAGAAGGATCCCCCAAATGGTATCTTCTTTTTTTATTTTTCAGAACCGAGGATTGAACTCAGGCTCTTACACTTGCCAGGGAAGTGCTTATTCCATTGAGCCATCTCTCCCCAGGGCCCTAGTATCTTCTTCTTTTTTTTTTCAGAGCCAGGGAATGAACTCAGGCCCTTGCGCTTGCCAGGGAACCTAGTATCTTCTTACATGAGCACAAAATTAAAATAGCTCTGGAAAGCATAATATCCATAGACATTTATTCATTGAACTAATGATTTCTAACAGTTTACCTTGTGCCAACAATTTTGTTGCTGATAGAGACTAACAGTGACTAATCACAATCCATGATTGTTCAGAAAAGCTGACATCGTCAACTAAAGGAAGAAGGATTGGAGGTGACAGTTCGGTTTAAGCAAACAACTCTGGAAGACAGTTGTCTGAGTTTTAGTCCCAGGTTTGCTGCATGTAGGTGGCAGGCTATGTAGAAGCTGCTTCACTCACACTGATGGTACGAGATTAGGTTCCTGCAGCTCTGATTTTTTATTTATTTTTTATTTATTTATTATTTTTTTTATGTATTTGGTTGTTGCAGGGTCTCACTATGCAATTTGAGCTCATGGCGATCCTCCTGCTTTCAGCTTCTCCAACGCTGGGATTACAGGCATGTGCCACCACACCTGGACTCTGGCCAGCTCAGCCCGCTCTGGGGGCGGGGCTGGTGCAGCAAGTGGTGCCAGGGATCAGATGGTAATCCCTGCTCTTGCCTAAATTCGCCTAAGCAGGTGCTTTAGTTCTGCTGAACTATCTCACTGGTCCCTGTTGCTCTAAATTTTAAAGGATGCTCTTTTTCTTCCTTTTTTCAAGTACTGGGAATTGAATCAAGTCTTTGTATTGAGTTGCAGCCTCAACTTTTTAAAAAATATTTTAAAGTTTTGAGACAGAGTTTTGCTAAATCGTTAAATTGCCTCGGCTGGGGGCAAGTTTGTAAACCACCTGCCCCAGCCTCCCAGAGTGCGGGCTTATAAGTATGGACATTCTATCTGGGATTTGCCTGCTCTTTTGTCAGAGAAATTCGCACATCCTGGCAGGGGGTCCTGCCCAACTCAAGGAGACTTTCAAAGCTACTCTGCCACCCTGCCTTGCTTGCTCACTTCCTATTACTTTCTTGAAAGCCACTTACTGCCTTCTCTGTTTCCTTCCTTCAGGTCACAGACTCCACGGAGGACATAAACAAGCTAAAAGAAGCTTTCTCACTGCCCACCAACAAGGCTGAGCAAGAGCACTGTAAGTCTGAGCTTGGCCTGGGTGACTTAGCTACTTGGTGAGACCCTCACAGGGAATCTAGCTCAGCGTGAAGGCCCCCGGTACAATCCCCACTATTGTAGGAGAAAACCCTTCCTGCGTGGGCTTCCATCTTGCCTTACTCTTTGCTGTTAAAGTTGATGATGAGTCACCTCACCTAATCCCCACAGAAGCGGGGACCCTTTCCTTCCTGCCAGCAGACTTGACCACTTTGCTTGGCCATCTTCATCCAGCTCCATCCATCCCTCCTTGGTAGCTCCCTTAGCTTTGTGAACCCCTGTTTCCAGTTACCAGCTCCCTTCAGTGATCTTCTGGAAAATGGCAAATCAGCACACAGCTGTTTCTGTGCCATCTTGTAGTCACCTCACTACAGACCAGTCACACTAACAAGTCCACAAACCTCCCAAACCCTCTCTGACCCAAGGGCTTCAGGTATCTCCATGTGATCCTTGTTTTCTTTGGCATTTCAACTGCATGGAGTACAATTCACCCCTTCCTTTCTGGCTTTCTGGATCTCCTTGGATACTCCAAGTGTAGGATGCTTTCTGCAGACCTGGGTTCTCAGTCTTTCTCTTTCCCACCTAATATTTAATCTTAGGTTTCTTTGCAATTAGTCCTGAATTTTCTTCTTTCTGGAACAGATTCCATTATTAGGCATATTTCAGCTTTCAAGCTCACCCTCAAATTTGTACAACTGGTACACTGGCTCATGAATCCCAAGTATAAAACGGCCCACTGATGCTTCCACTTTTATGACCGCTGTGGGATCACCCCTACTTCTTCTCTTTCATTCTCCATACCCATTCCTTTAAAATGATCCAACATTCCTACCACAGAAAGCACTTGAACGTCTGCTGATGTTGCTCCATCTGTGCTGTCACCATACTAATACAATCTCTCTCTCTCTGCAGGTATGACTCCTCCAGTGTCCTTAGGCTCACATCTTAATACACTCTTTCTGCTATGTGTGGCATCACAAGACAAGTTTGTTACTATGAGTCCCATAGTGTTCAATCACTTTCTCAGGATCCCTACATGATTTAGATCCTGCCAGATTCCCCAACTTTCTTTCTCGTTGCTCTGGGCCTTGTGGATTTACTGTATTGGTCTCATTTTAGTTACTAGAACATTCTAGACTGTTCCTTTCAGAGCCATCATTCTATCTCAGGTCTTTTTCTTCCTGCTGGTTACACTTGGCCCCTTTTGCCTTCAGGTCCCAGTTCAAATGCTCCCTTCCTTTAGGAGATGCTCTCACCATGTGGTCTCCTTATGCTCCCTGGTGATTTTCCATCCTTACACCTTGTTTGCTTTTTTTTAATAGCACCTGACATTCATTAAAATGATCACAGTTGGTTTATTATATGTTTCACCAATTTTGCAAAAAGTCCATGAGACAAGACCATGCCTGTTTTGGGCTGTGTTGTACATCTAACATATCACAATATTGTCCATGTATTATATACTTAAGAATTACCTGTTGAATGAAGAGGAGGGTGGAGAAGGGAGAAAAAGCACTTTATAATGACAGGCTGCCTGACTTTCATCTAAGATTCCTTTCTCCATGAGGTCAAATATAACCGACTTTTAGACTAAAGCTCAAGGTTCATTCTGAAGCAGATATTTCCACTCAACACTGGGTTGTTCTTTTGCTACTATCTTTTACCAACCCAGTAGATATTTATGTCTCCATACTTTATAGTTACTTGCCTTTATTTACTCTTCCATTGTCACTTAGACTGCATGTGCTGCAAGGCTTGCTGTCCTGTACCCAACCAGTTATGCTTTCTGGTCTGTTACATGTTTTTTTTTTTTTTTTTTTTTCAGAAAATGTTCTTACCCACTTTTCTTATTTGTCTCCTAGATTTGATAAATAGATAGATAGATAGATAGATAGATAGATAGATTTGAAAAGGAAAGGTTTTAGAGAGATTCATATTCATGGGTAAAATTAAAGATTCAAGTTCAAGCAGGAAATATTGCAAAGAACTAGTGGGTTCTCAAATTTAATATGAGGAAAAATCACTGTATGTCAAAGACAGGATTCTATGTACGGTCCATACGTACCATGGTTTCTCGACTATTGATAGCTGATCCTGTGCACTTAGCTATGACTTTATCAATACACTTCTTGTGAATCGCTGCATTACACTCTGAAAACAAACAATTGTGACTTGAGACTTCTTGAAGTTAGGATGAAATTGAGTTTAAAAGACAACAATTCAAGCACCTGTAATAATTGAATGACAATAGAATACCCATTTCTGACAGGACTAAAAAAAAAAAAAAGGAGATACAAAAGGAGGACCATTCTGTATTTGTGTATACAGAACAGTTAGGATAAATATACGGCTACTTTTGCATAATTCTATGGAAAGAAAGACTGCATTAATAATGTTTGGATAGGATATCCTGTCTGCTCTTTGTACTATGGATAACCACTAGGAAGATGACAATGTAAAAAGTATTTATTACTGAAACTGTACTATAATTCAGCTTTAACAAAAAGATAGGTATACAGCTACATTCTCTTAATTCAATGAATAAAGGGATCTGCTCTAATAGTATTTGTAAATAGAATATCATGTCTGCACCTTGTACAACAAATAACCACTATGAAAACAATATGCAATGTATTAATTATTGAATCTGTTCTACTAATTTGATTTGAAACTGTCTCATTGCTATTTGTTCTTCAATAAAATTATGGAAAAAAATAAAAATAAAAAGAAGACAGTGACAATACCATAGAGATCGTTCTTACTTACGGCGACACTGGTAGCCCTGTTTGTTGAGACCCCTGTAACAAAGCACACACATGATTTATTTGGATGCTCATATCAACATCAGAACCCATTCTAGGTGTGAGACAGAGCTTCTGATAGTCACAAGATGTTTTTGCCAATCAGTAGCCTCAGTGTATTATTTGCCAAGACTGTGTTTTAATTTTAAGCGAGTTACTAAGAATCTGATAATTAAATAGTTGAAGAAGTAGTGATTCGCTTTTTTATGTTTGTATTTTTCAAGTAAACTCAGAGCTTACAATGCCTGCACAGCATGTGTCACAGGCTCCTGGAAGCAAAGTTTCATGTCCTACAGTTAAAAAAATACTCACTATCTTATTTGAAAATTTATTGTCTCACTCATCTATTGTCTTTGTTTATATATAGATGAACAAAGACATCACTATCATATTTTACTTCCTCTCTCTGGGTGAGAATATTTGCAACCAATAAAGCACAAACCTAAGACCAATTCCCAAGTAATACGCATTGCTGTTAGAGAGAAAGGAGATTTGAGTAATTAGAGGAAAAGAAGTGAGTAAAAAGCCCATTGAAATCTTTTTGACCTTTTGATTTAACTTGATATCCAAATTAAATCAGAGTTGTTCATGAATGCATTCTTTAGGAGCCCATGAGAACATTCTTTAATATACACAGATGCTGAGAACAGAAGGAGGATTCATTTGAGGTCTCAATTCTGTCCTAGCCCCTGCTATATGGTTACTGAGGCTTAAACTGGTCTCTGAAGCTAAGATTCCCCCAAGAGGATCATCCACACTCAAATGACTCATTAGAGTGGGAAAACACTGCCTGTTGCTCACAGTAACACCTCAACACTTGGGCTATGGGGTGATAGAAGTTTTGGCTATAAAACTGCACTCATAGTAAAGATGCCATCCCTTGAGGTCTTCCCCTCTGGCCCCCAATAGCCTGCCATTTAGTCAGAAGCTACAATTCTTTTGGCTTTGTTGTGGTTTGAATCTGAAATGCTCCTCTTGCCCAATGGTCAGAGGTAAAGTATTGGTTGCCAGTTTTTGTCATTATTAGGAAATAGTGAAACTTTTAGGAGGTGGAGCTTGTGCAAGGAAGTGAAGTCGCTGGAGGAGCGCCTTTGAAAGACTTCTTCCTCTACCTCCTTCTCGCTTCTTGGCTGCCACAAGTCAAGCAGCTCTGCTCCATCATGTACTCTCCACTGTGATGGTCAGCTTGACCACAGGCCCACAGCGACAAGGCCAAGCAACTGTGTACTGAGATCTCTGAAGCCATAGGCAAAAGAAAAGCTTCTGCATTTTAGACTGAATTTTGTGGGCATTTTGTAGGAATGCCAGCACAGGCACCTGGCCCGAGTAGACCTTGCTTCATAGGAGCCATGGTAGGGACTGCTCATGGTTAAGCATGCCCTTTAAAGCTCTTTGGTGCCACCAAGGCTACTGCCAGTTCTCACCTAGCTCCCATGTATTACCCCGTAGTGGAACACATCACACTTTGTGGGTTAAGACAAAATGCACAGCCTAAAGCTTGGAGTAAAATGCCAAGTTACTATACCAGACAAACTCGTGGCAGACAGAACAAAAGGTGGGTTGTGGGAAAAAGGTGGCGGTGAACTCGTGGCACTTGACGTGGTGGACTTTGGCCTGCTTGATGGCTCCTCGGCGGTGATGCAGGGCAAAGAAGCCTTCAACCTCTAATTCACTCAGGTCTTTTGTATCTGCAGGCAGGGAAGAGGGGCCAAAGTAAGATTCTGCAACAAGACAGTCACATCTGGGGGGGAACAATGGGAACAGGGCAAGGAAGAGAAGCAAACAAGCACTCACCATCTACAGTGGTAAAATTCCAGCTACTTATTAAAGTGGGTAAAAGACAAGCCTCTTTCCTTAATTCTATAATATGGAATTATCATAGGGCATAGTAGACAACTGAAACAAATTGGATGGTGGGTTTCATCCTTCATCCTTTGAGCTGAGATTAACTTCAGAGTTGAGAGCCAGGAATCAGCACTTTTAAGTCTATGTAATTCCAGAGAACGATGTGGTGCTGAGAGCAACTGGGGAGCCGCCTGTCCGAGGTGCCAGGACACTCACACTTCACTGTTCAGTCAGCTGAACAGACAGAAGAAAGCTGCCCAGCCTTTTGTGTAAGGACAGAGGAACTTGGAGAAGGAAGTTAGGTTCTGGGCTTTGGTGGCCACAGTGATCAGATGTACTGTAACAGCTGCAGTCTGGACTCATCAATGTAGGAACAGCCAGAAAATTGGTAACTGCATTTTTAAAGGCATAGGTAATCCTGTGTGTTATCTAATCATCTGCCTCAACCATCAAATCCGTATGTGTTCAGTCTGCCCTAAGCTTGTGCATCCTATAGAAAGTGCCTTGAGTGGTCACTGTCCTCAGTGTATGCCCAGATGACAGCTTCCGAAAAGGCTGGAGGGCCCTGAATGGGTAGAATTCTGAAAATATGCCTGATAGAAGGACAATATGCTCAGGACCTCAAAGAGTGCAAAGTGGTGGGGCGGTCACAGCTGCACAGCGGGATGAACATGCTGGCAGGGGACAGAATAGCCCGGTAAACAGTGAAAAAAAAATGACCACTTAAATAAGGATATTAAATATAATTATCATGACTAGAGTCATAGTAATTTAATAGCTTGAAGAATTTTAGATTACTTATTGTATTTTATTTTTAATGTAAAAAAAACACAAATTTATTGAGAGTAAGAAGTTTTCAGATTTTGAAAGTAGAGAATTAACATTATTAGCAATTCTGGCTACAGTAGCAGAGGTCTGACAATGTGTTTGAGGCAAATGTTGCTGCCAAGGTACTTTATTTTTATATTCCTGATGTTGTCTGAGCTAGAAGTATACTAGGCAGGCAAAGGTGGGGCTGTGCAGGTGGAGATCTCTCCCACAGCAAGGCAGCCAGTTCTCAAAACTCATTTTAGGACTCATCTTTTTTTAAATAGTGATTCACAAGTGTGTTCCATGGCAGCTGCAAACCATTGTTCCAGTAACCCTCTGAAGAGTTTTGCAGATGGACCATAGCCTATTATTTTAAGGATAACTAACTCAGGCTATTTTATTTGGAATGCAAATAGAAGTAATTAGGCTTGGTGGGTATTTTCTTCTACATGATCTGGTACAAACATGCAGACCTATTTACCACTTTTGCCCAGTATAATAGGTCATGTTTTACAAGATTTGATTTCATATATGGTTTGGTCAGATGCAATGAACTGAAATGAAATAAAGCATAAAAGTACTTTCAATTCAGGGGAAAGTGAGTTAGTCTGAAATCTTAACTACTTTACACATACATGTACAATAGCCTAAGTATTGGTGTATTATAATTCAACAAATATTAGAAAATTCTAGGAATGAATTGATTCCCTTCTTCCCTGTAGTTCTATCCACTAACCATTTCAACTGTTACAAGAATTTAAACAAATAAAAACATTGGATTTCATTCCTTTGATAACAACTAATCTATTTCTGAAATAATTTGCTCCTGTCTATTTATTGCTTTGAATAAGCTTGCTATTGTTTCATATGTATAGGTTTAGTTATGTCTTTTAACTCAATGACTCAAATTCCTTTTATTTAGTTTTATTTTCAGGCAAACACAGCATATGTGTGTTCCCTGAGCAGCTAAGCGTAAGGGACTACACTGAGTGGACAGAAACTGACACGTGACTCCTGCCCATTGAGGGAGAGGTGGTGCTCACAAGGAACAGCTGACTGTGTGCGACAGTGTATGACAGTGTGGCATGGCCTCCGGGACATGGACACCCATAGGAGGCAGGAAAATGAGTCACTAGAGAGACTAGGAGGGGACAGGTGAAAGATTAAGAGGGAAACTTAGATATGATTACACCATTTTTGTAAGAAAGAGTGTAGCTTTCTGTACTGATTGACAGAAAGTAGACAAGGACACTGAAGGCTAAGAACCAGGAATGTGGTTAGAAGATTCAGTCTTGGGGAAGGAATTTCAGCTAGACTGTGGGGGTTTAACAATTGAGAAAATAGCAAAGAAAAAGAGACTAATAAATACGGACTATTTTTCAAGAAATGGCAGGGAGGCTGGGTGCGGTGGTGCAGGCCTGTAATTCCTGCACTTAGGGGGCTGAGGCAGGAGGACTGCTGCTGGTTCTAGGCCAGCCTGGACTACAAATAGAGTTCAAGACAGCCAGAACTGCATGGCAGAAATAAAATGGCAACAGGAGACCTTTTCCATGATAGGGGAGGATGGCTCACATGCAGTCTTGACAATGAGGAGGAAGCCTCAGAGAGGGGAGTTGAAGATGCTGGGAGAGCATGACTGACCTGGAGGAGCAGGGCTGCAGGGCTGAGAAGCCTGAGGCCAGGAAAGGGAGGGACCTTTTCCAAAGCACAGGAGCGAAAAGAGGATGCAAGAAGCAGTAGCAGTATGACGTCTACAGACAGAAGACAGAATTCCTAACAATACAATTCCTGCCCAAGGTCAACCTCCACAAGAGAAAAATAAGAAACCCTTGGAAATCAAGGAGGGTGAGCATGTTTGAAGTAGCCACTGTGTGGGAATCAAAGGAAAGAAGGATACTTCTGAACATCACAGGGAGTTCAGCTGAATGTCCAATAAACAGCGACTGTTTCTTTCTTCATCATAACTGAAAATTGGTACTGGAGTTAAAGGAATAAATAAAACATCAGTGAATCATTGCTGCCTTGCAAGAGTTAAGCATTTAGGAGGAAGGGAAACTACAAGGTAAATCTCAGAGCAGAAATATGCCCAAGGTACTACGGGGACTACGGAGGTGAGGAAGCCGCGGCAGCTAATGTGGGTGGAGGTGAGAAACAGAAAACCTGGACAGAGAGGGTGCAAGCAGTGAGGATTTCTGGGCTGGGTCCTGAGGAGTAAATAACTCTGCTAACATGCAGGAGGAAGTATGGTGGGGAAAAACAAAGGTTTTCTCTCCGGGTGGAAGAGAATGAAGAAGAGTAAAGAAGTCGTCAGGGATCTCAGGATGTGAGTGGGCCAGGGAGCTAGTGAGCACTGTTTGGGGGAGGGGGTGTGCAGCCAGAAGGATCAGGGGTCCCACTTAGAGGACGTGCAGACACGAGACTGTTTTGAAGATTTTCTTGTAGGTAGACTGCAAACACTGAAAGGCTGTAGCAGGCACAGGGAGAAAGTAAAGCAGAGCACAACGTGGTTAGCGTGGAGGCTGACTATCCATTCTAGTAGTATCATCGGAGAATGCATGAGATAGTAAGCAGGAAGGCAAGCAAGATAGGGCTGAAACAGTGACAGCAGGGACCTAAATTGTTGACGAATGTAGGAGGTAAGAAAAAGCTGTAAGATGACTTCTGGGTTTTATGGAAGATGTAACAATTAACTAAGATAGTGGGTGCAAAGACAAGAATTACTGATGAAAATGGTTGACTGTACTTTTTAATGATTTGTTTGCCTTTAAATCATGTAATTTAAAATTCAACAGAATTTAAAGTACTTATAGGAACTCTAGTTGGAGAGGTCAAGTATTTGCATCTGTAATAACGGATCAGCACCCAGCAGCCTCTGTTTGTGACAGACTCAGCTGAACGGTATTTCCTAGCACATCCATAGAAAACGAGAAGGGAGCGTGCAGGGCTTAGGGATCAGCGTGTGTCTGGTGGGAATTGGTGAGAGCTGGGTATCACCAAGGACATTTCATGGGGACTACAGGAGATGAGGCATGAATGCCAGAAGTGGGCTAATGAAGGGGCCGGAAGAGAAAAGATTATACTGAATGAAAGCATGGACAGAACTGACAGAGGAGGAAAATGAGCTTTGAGAGCAACGTCTGGGGAATCCTGAGTCCTTAAAGTTGGAGATTTTGAGTGAAGCCATGTGGGCAAGGGTTCATATCTGACAGGATAAAATGTGGGAAGAGGTGAAATAGGCAGGAGGTATATCTGATGGTCACGGTGAATGTTTAAGCCACAGGAGTGATGAGTGGAAAACAAGGGAAGAAGAAGAAGAAAAGAAGAAGAAGAAGAAGAAGGAGAAGAAGGAGAAGGAGAAGGAGAAGAAGAAGGAGAAGAAGAAGAAGAAGAAGAAGAAAAGTGACTCAAGCATAGCAATGAACAGATGGAAATTTTCACAGAGCAAGACTTCAGTGATCTGTGAATGGTGGGGTGAGCCACTCAGTTCATTATGGGCTAGAGGAGAGTTCAGGCTTCTGTGGAAAAGTGACGCAGGAGCTGGAATGGTGGATACACCCTGTCAACTTGAGAACTGAGAAGTTTAGAAACTTAGTAAGTGACTCAACAAGGGGCCAAGGCCTTCACATTGTAAACATCTTGAGTTTGTGGAAGAGGAGGGCACAGAGATGGTGTAGGCAGACAGCCTGCCTACAAATAAGGAAGGAAAAGTCCTCCCTCTTTCTGGTCCTGTTGATTTTTTACCTTTTACCACCTTGACCTGTGGTCCCTCTGCTATGCTCCCCTGCCTTGGAGCCAGCTGACTCCACCAACTGTGAGCTAGATAAACTTTTCCTGCCTTCCTTTATTTTGGAAATTGGGTGTTTTGTTTCAGCAAGGAGAGAAAAGTGACTAACACACTTCTTTGTCCACTGACTTGCTTTTTCTTTCCTAGCCTCATTGTCGCCATAGCATGTTTCCAGCATAGCGATTTCAGCAGACACCCTCAGCATGCTCCTCGGCATGGCCCCTTTGTTTCAAATTAATTATAAAGCATCTCCACTCTATATTTGTAATTAGCATTCTCTTTCATCTAGACTATCATAAATATCTTACTTATTTTTCAGATTTTTCTTCTATTTCACTCTTGTTATTGCACTCTTATTATTCCTGCCCCTCTTTCAGTGAATACACCATGGAATGTTGTGGAAAGCGGTAATTCACATTTATCTCGTGGTTAATTAGCACTTGTATAGTACAGGGTAAAATTATTTTCTCGTTATTTTATCCACATCATCTTTCCAATCTGAGTTCTCTATGTGTAAGAACTCATATTTTGCTTTTCTGAATCCTTTAGCATTAGGAAACTATTTCTTACATGTAATTACAAACATTCCTTTTTTTACTTTATTATTTTTGATTTATGTTAAGGAGGGTATACTAATAATTGATGAGATATTGGAAGCAGTACACTTTTAGAAGAACAAGATGAAGTGATATTCAACCATGGCATGGTATTGAACATTGCTGTCCTTGATTACAGTGCTGTCCTTGATTAAATTTAAAGTGAGAATTACAAAAATTACCTGCTATTTTCAGAAAACTGATGGAAGTTAGTAATACTATTATCTCACCTAACCTGTATATATACTTACAACATTTTCCCCCTTCCTTTTTCCCCCTTTTTTTTTCTTTCTCTCATTTTAGATATTTATTCCTTATATTCAATTTCTTTTTTTTTTTTAACATTCTTAAAATTTAGTAGCATCCTGTTCTTTCAATTATCAACAAGGAATTTTCTAGTTAGGTCAATTCATAATAACAGTTATTAAAAATTAGATTTTTTGGCTACATGAATACCTAGAGAGTAGTCTGAATTTAGATGTAGTTTTAAAAATTGAAGGCTATAAGTTTTAAAATATGTTCCTAAGCTTATATAATTATTGTTCAAGAAACCAACATCTAGTCCCTTCCGGGCTACTTCAACCAGCCCAAACAGCCAGTCCAGCAAAATGAACAGCATCGTCTATCAGAAGCAATTCCAGTCAACCCCTGCCACCGTGAGAATGGCACAGCCTTTTCCTACACAATTTGCACCCCAGAAGAGAGCTGTGGGAAGAGGACTCAGCCACAAGACATTTGGTCCTAGGTGTTGGCAAAACAGAGAGCAGAGGTTCTTCAGTCCACGCAACGGTTCTTCTCTGAACAGCAACAGAGCAAACAGATAGGAGGCAAAGCCCAGAAAGTGGACAGTGATTCAAGTAAACCTGAAACACTGACAGACCCTCCTGGGGTCTGTCAGGAAAAAGTGGAAGAGAAGCCACCCCCTGCATCCACCATAGCCACCAAACCTGTCAGAACTGGACCAATCAAACCTCAGGCAATCAAAACCGAAGAAACAAAATCTTAAAAAGGACATGGCTTATTGCAGAGCATTGGGGAAGGGGGAAGAGAAGCGGGGAGAATGAAGTCAGATAGTGGCTAGCCGCCAT